>JAZBHA010000124.1:95215-127269 GCA_037464855.1 Iselma pallidipennis | reverse complement strand
TAGTGTGTCCACAAAATTTCAACTGCATACGACCACGGGAAGGGGGCTAGACCCAAGAGCCCTACTCTTACCTTATTTTATTTTAAACTTACCAACAGTTTCCAAATTATCGATTAATGAAAATAATCGTCCCCATGGCATATTCTCAACAATGTCTTGAGTCAATGGGGTTGTTTGTGAGTTGAAGTATTCCTGTTGAGTCTGTGTAGCTGGTAATGATTCATTTAAATTAATATAATTTTCCATTGTAAACGGATACAATCAAAAATTGATAACAATTAATAAAAATATGTAATAAATCGTGCACAAAAAACCGCGAAAAATAAATTGTAAAGCATATAACCATAAAACACACTGCTACTAGCCCGCCGACATTTTAACACAACAAAACAAAAAACTACAATACCGGTATTTGATTGGTTGGAAGTACACGTGCTCGAATAAAGACGATATTTGAATTATGGCGCGAATCTACAAAAGTAGTTGTGTTAAAAAATCTCATAATTAGAGAAAAACGAACAAATATGCATGTATTTTGTATTCTATTTTCAGAATTGCTTTAAATATATCTGTTTCGATCATTTTCTTCTGAAGATCGATCGATGAGTTGTTAAAAAACACATTCCGGCTAGATTTTTTTGAACTTCGCGCCAACTCCAACGCATGCGTACTCATGTATGATCAATTGGTATTTAGCTGGTGGTTCAACTAGCATATAATAGATGGCGCTAAATACTAAATATGAAATAAGAAGTAAGTTTTAATATTATTTCTATATCAAACATTTGACTGATTAGTAGCTTATTACTTGTAATTAATTGATTCACTTTATTAGTAGCGACGCTAATTGTTACTCTTATTTTTGTGCAAGAATACATCACATGTAAATTCAGCTAGTAGCCTAGAGATGGCGCTCGGTAAACCGCCAGTTTTCAAACATAAGGGATCATTGAGGGAAAGCGTACTGCACTGGATCTTTTACTGTAAATATCCTAAAAAGTTTTGAAATGCAACCTTATAGGATAATTTTGTTGTTTTTTTTTCACCAAAAAATGTTGATTTTACTTAACCTTACTTTTTCAGTAAACGTCAACAATCAGTCATCTAATTGTAGCTCTTGAACTGGATCGCTGCCCGGGAAATTTGAAAATTTTGTCCATCCTACAATTCCTTTCCTATGTCATTTTGTCTGTGTGAAAATGCATTTTTTCCTCCCTAGGCTTACTGTTCGCTATGTTTGATATTTTATCGACTTATCGACGAACATGGATAACTATTTTTGGCCTAAACTATCCATGCTTCTTGTCCAGATATGCCTAATTGCCTTATTATCGATACATAAAAAATATTGATATATCGATGTTGCCTAGCCTTAGTATGTGACAGATTTTCTCGTCCCTATTTCCTTATCATCCTTTAATATCATCAATTTCCAGGTATTTACAATAAAATTGTAAATCTATCTGTAAACCATCTATCCACCATCTCCAATTTCTATTCTCCTGTTGTCGATTTAAAACCGTTGTCGTTCGTTGGCATCATATTCTATAACGAAAATGGAAAAACTTGATACACACTGGTGGTGTTGGCGGTTGTGGTGGTGGTGGTTTTAGAGAAACTGATAATAAATTCCAAGCAGGTCTTTTTTCTTTCTTCGCTACTGTCTTTACTTTTCATATGTATTTTTTTTCGTTTTTGTGTGAAAAGAGGGTGTCGAGAATGTATTATATTCTTCAAGAATCTGTTATCAATTCTCAATAGTATCCATGTAAAGTTGTAAATTATTCGTTTCTTTCTCATACGAAATTTTCCGATCAATCGCATCTGTTTAAGACTGTTTCACAAATGATTTACTTAAATTAAGTATAAAGTTTATATAAAACGTGTTTTTGATCTTTTCCAGAATCTCACACCCCTTTCATTGGTTTATTCTCTTTTATTCTCAAACATAGCTGTAATAAATCCAATTTCCTCACTAACTAAAATCCAACCTAATTTTATACTCTCATCCTCGCTGCAGCTACTGACTGCTCTGTTTAAAACACCCATATAGAAACTTGGTCAGTAATAGAAGTTTCATCCCCTATATAGTAATAAACGTATCGGATTTCGATTCCAGTTGTGGTATAAAAACTAACACCATTTAAGACAACAAAATCGAATAAAACACAAAAAGTACAACAACTACAAGTTAGAAACAACAACAGTCATGACCCGTGACTTTAAAGGCGAGTCTACATTGTGCTTTAAATGTTGAAATTAGACGCACACGTTTTCACCGCTTAATAAGTGTTTACGTTGCATCCTGTGGACTGGTGGTCAATACGTGGTACTCGCTTGCCGGGGCCCAACCTGTCTTGGATGCAAAGAAGAGGACGAAACTGTGGAACGCGTGCTCAGTCATAGCCCCAGGCTCGTCCAACACCGTGGATCCATGCTGGAGGAGAACTGGCCTAGCATGGCCGAGGTCGTCAGCGCCCCTCTGAGCACGCTTCTGTAATACATGTAGAGTGTGGGCTGGTTTGGGGGAACTAGGCGCTGACGATCTCAGGATAATGCACAATGAGCCTGTTGAGGCCTGAGCGCGGAGGAGCACGTGGCTCCACCCTCCTTTCAAATCCAGACTCCAGTTACTCGCTATGATTGGAGTGCGTCACGAAAATTCTTGCGTGCGTTCGCATGCGGTGAACACGTCCACACTGGCATACATCTACTAAAGCACGCACAATTTTGCATCGAAAACACTACAAAACGCAAATTTTTATCAATGTGGACTCGTCTTAACATTGGATTATTTTTGAAATATAAACAAGAATTAATTAAATTAGCAAAGCCACCATTTTCAAATTTATTATTAAAATATTTATTTATTAAACATTACTTTTTGAGAGAATAATAATTTTAATGAAATTATTTAAAGCCGTCCCTTGGACTTTACGACGATTAATTTTAATTTAATTAGGGTAAAGTGGTGGAATTCTATATGAATTCAGTGGTCTGTTATAGGACCCGAGTAATTGCGCTTTAAATATGGCCAATATTTTACACAAATGTGAATTTTACTATCACTATTATTACTATTATTATTATTATTATTATCATTACAACTAGTTTAAGTCTCTTTTTCCATTTGTTGGTGGTAGTTTTGGTTGATGAAATTTTGTGTTAGAATTTTAATTTAAGAATTCTTTCTTAAAACAATTAGTAATTGTACCGTAAAATTATAATTGAGATTTAAAATAGAGACAGATGGGGAATGATGAGGGGTTGTGAGGAGATGGTACAGGGAGGAAAGCTCGCCAAGTCGCACAAGTCAATTGTTGAGCTTCAATAAACTTCTTAATTAAAAGCAAATACTGGTCGCTTTTCTTGATTGTCGAAATAGAATAAAGAAAATTTCCGGAAAAGCCTTCTTATCTAATAATTGTAAGTACTCCTTTAAAATTAAAGCCCTTTATTTAATTCGATAGTAGATCATCTACATTTTCTTTCTAAAGTTAGAATATAATAGAGAACTATTTATTCTGTTAAGATTCTCGGCCCTTATTTGCCCTATCTAAGTGAGTATCGTTGTATAACACCAAAACCCTATTTATACTTCACCCCTTCTACTTAAACTTAAAAAGTAGCCATCATTGATTCAACTCTATAGTTGGTTGTTGTGAAATTTGAATCGGGATGATCCTGAAGAACGTTGCACGACCCAACAACATTTCAGGATTAATCCCGGGCTTGATGAGTGTATGTGTATATTCGTGAATGTTGGAGGGAAATGGTGAGAGAAACGGGTAGTTTGTTTAGGTTCACTATGTTTAGATACTCCACCTCTACCTTTTAAACTACAACATTGAAAGGATTGTAGCAGAATTTGAATAACGTTACTCCGTAGAAAGGGTGAAACAGATAGAGGGTGGATTTTCAGTTTAATGTCTTTTTGTTGTATCACATTTTTCCACGTTGATTTTTCATCTATTCATTATTGGGGATGAAGGGATGAGGGACAAACCGAAGGAATTCCAATTATTTGCGAGTAGAATTTAGAGGATGAGAGAAGGGAGAAGGTATCGTTCATCATTTCAACAATTCGGGAAGATTTAACTAATGATGATTGATGCGAAATGCACCACCACCAATACCACCACAGTTACTACTCCCACCACTGTTATTTGCATTGGGGGTGTTTTCATTTTCTCTACTACAACATTTCGTTTCAATATTAATCAAAACCATCCAACAAAGGTATCACCTTGTTTTGATAAAACTACAAAAATTTTGCAAATATTTACAATATTGATTATTTCCAGGCCTTCCTGAAGCTAAATCCTGATAACACAATCCACCTTTTTTGATGTACTTGATTGAAGGACCCCTTAAAGAAATATATACACTTTGGGCCCCGAAATATCTGGGTCCGATTCTGATTATTCCTACTAAATAGTGTAATAATGTAATTCATGTTATTGTCCATTCAAATGTCACCCCATTAATGGCATTAACAGATAATAATAGATTTTCGTAACAGCAACACTGTCTCCGACATTTCAGCTTTAATTCATTGGCATGACCAATTTCATTTGATGATAAACGATATCAGCACAATTGTCGTCAGACATAAACCAATAACATTTTGATTTACTATTTAAATCGTAGAAGACAATTTCGGTTTTTGATATAATAAAGAATTGTACAGGGTGACTTTAAAATCCCATTAAATATTTAAACCACATTATCCCTATAGGGGATAGAGTATAATAAGTCTATTTGGAAGGATCAAATAGAAAGAAGAATTGGACAAAATTGTAACCATTGTTTGATGATCACTGAACACTCACTAACTCTCGGATTCTCATGGCATTGAACTGCACAAGTCTCAAATCACCTACTTATTGACCCACATTACAAATACAATTATTGCTGGGAAGTTGCACAAAACAAATCTTGATCAGTGATCACCAGATGGTTGGCAACCACTGTAGACGGGTGTTCAAGAGAGGGTATTAATGTGACAGTACAACTGTGCCCAATAATAAGCACTAGAATAATTGATTAATAATGATATTCAACAAACAGCAGTTAAATAGCAGTGCGAAGTCATCCACAAATACACGCATACATCAACATACTCAATACTGTGACACCTGAACAATGCCGATTTATTAAACTGTCGCCTAAACACAATTGTTTATCAATAAATAAATTCCTTCGTTATCTATGTTTGGCACGTTTGCTCGATTCCAGCGACTCTCAAACTGTGCCCCTTTTCTCAAAAACGGGGGCCATATCAATCATATTGTGTAATAAAAATTTGCTCCTTTTTTTGGGTCCTATACGTGGTTTCAAGATTTGAAGGCATTTCAGAGTCACCCGGTATAGTCGGATTATAGATACAGAGATTTTTTCCTTTATTCTTTTCAGAAATACATATAGTAGAGCGCCGATTATCCGAAGTAATTAAGGTGGGATCTCGTTTAAATATCTAAATTTTCCGCATGATTAAACGTAAGTTATTTTATTGTAATTTGTCTGCCGGATAATCGGCGCTCTACTGGACGGCGTTATTATAAAATAGGGGATGAACATAAATAAATCTGAGTTACCACTAGATTTAATTATTTAGAATTAAAGTCATAACAGAATTCACAACAGATTTCTATTTTTCTTCGAAACCAACCGTGGTCGTCCCTTATCTCCACCCCATCGTTTTCTTTTCTATTTTTGTAGACGACGACATCGTCGTCGTCGTTGTCGTCAACGACAAGGAGACGATTGCCTGCTAGCAAAATTCTACCATATACCTACTATGTATGTATGTATGTTCCTTTTAGATGTTTGTAAATTTTTACATTTACATTCGTAAGACGGCATCACATCAGGAAATTGAAAAATATTCATTTTCGTTGAAAGAAATTTTGATGTTGTCTATCTCTTGTCTTCTTTGTACCCCTATATACTCATCTTTCTCTCTCAAATAATAATTCTTTCAATATTCAAATCATAAAATTCCTCAATCAATCAAAAAGAAGACAGTCGTCAAGAGGGGATTTAATCTTTTTTTTTTAAATAGAATATTCCTGTTTGTGTGTGTGTGTGTGTGTGTAAAACAATAACGAAATTGGATCGAATTATTATTAATTCTGGGTTGAAACAAAATAATAAAAAGAACTTAGTTATTGTTATGTTTGTTGTTTTTTTTTTACGTTCTTTGTAAGATTAAAGGGAGGAATAAAAGAAGAATTTTGGCCACAAACTCTAGACTCCGAGTCTCTAATTGACTTTGATCTATTAATAATTCATAAGGGGTTGGTTGTTCCGTATATATACTATAGAATGACTGAAATATGAAATCGACTATAATAGAAAATTATTAGATTTCCAATCAATAAATAGAGAGGAAAGTTTGCAGTTTGCAGTTTGGCTTTTTTTTTTATCAGAGTGAATGATTTACATAATAAATACATATAATAATAATAATAATGCCAGTCTCGGCCATTTTGTCGATAAAGATCAAAGCATAAAGTAAATGTGCGCAACGGCACTATAATGATAGAGTCCCTTATATATATATATATATATATAAACCTGTCCGGTATATACAGTGTGGCACTAATGCAGATTTTATGGAGCACATTCAAATTCATCGGCGTATTTAATGGTGCCGTAACGATTTCAGTGGGTAATAAAGTTATAAATTCTACCACTGTATATATGAGGATTATACAGTATATATTGCAGTTTGGAAATACACGCGTTTTTCCCACCACGTGAACGTCAAACAACATTTTTTGAAAAGGAACGGAAAAAATAAGGGAATAATATGACTGTGAAATGGGAGTGAAGAAGAAAAAAAAACAGGAATCCATATAAAACTAACTCTCTCTCAAATTCTATTCCATAGAGGATTGTTAGGTAAAACTGGATGCCAGTTGAACTTCATAATGTTTGGTCTGTGCATGTGTTTGGGGGGTTGGTTGGTAGTCCACTTCAACTTTTTCAAGTTTTTCATTTCATCCCACTAACAACGAACGGAACGAAATGTTCAGACAACTTTTTAAGTAACTGTGTGTGGAATTTTATTCTAGTTTTCAAAGTTCCAGTTCGTTCCAATGCTGATGGCAATGCTGATGGTGGTGGTGGTATAGTAACAACATTGTAGGTGGAGAATATGAAATGATAACTAGACACTAGAGTATAGTTTGGACAAAGTTTTCAGAAGTTTTGGAGATACTCTTATTACAAACTCGACGACTGCTGTATATATTTCGCCAATTCTCTATTTAACTTATTTGTTTTCCAATGATTTAATTATTTTATAAGTCAGTGGATGAAGCAGTTTCTCTCAAGTTTACCAACAAAAATCATATAAAAAAATTTGATAGAACACAAAATTGGGCTAATTGTAAGTGATCGAAAAAATGATGGAGGCGCCGGGCAATCAACAACGAAACTCTCCATAAAATCCAAGTATCTTCGACGAAATAGAAAACTAACATAATAAAATTATTTAAAATACCTAACTTAATGCTAGTCCGTTAAATTGATAAGACACTTGATATTCACGAATAACCGACTAACATTGATATTTATACATCGTGAAAAGCGATACCACCTGCGACTTTGTGACTGTTTTCTCCCGCTTTATCGACTGTAAAACGTTTTATTGTTACAGTTATGATGTTTGTGTGGAATACAGGAGGAGCGGGAGGTGATAGTAGATATAAGACAGGCGGAGGTAATTTTATCAAAAAAGACGATGCGAATTTGAAACGGAACAGGAAGTGCCAAATCATTGAACATACACACACACACACACACAAAAATAAATAAAATTGGCGACAATATGAAATTTTTTTCCATCTCTCTTGTCGTTTCTTTTCAGTCACACACCAAAACCACATATGTTACCATTTTAATATTAACACAATTTGTCGACGATTTATTACCAGATAAGACCAAAAAACAGAAAGACTGATATTATCACTAGATTTCAATTTGATAATAAATGATATATTTCGATAGATAGAGATGTAAATTTGTTGGTAATAATTCTAGGATTGTAGCCGGGCTTGGACAGACTGGAATCATGGATAGTATAAGCTTGAACTGGGAGTTGGAACTTAAGTCCGGGTTAGTCTTGAAATCCCCCGGATACAATTTGACGTCAGTAAGCAGGTCATGAATTTTAGACCAACTAACCACCAATCATTTACGTAATTAAACAATAATCAAGAAAAGCAAATCATAAACGATTTTTTTGTGTTACCTTGAAGACACGCTATTTTACGTGATTTTTAGCAATTTTAGAACACTCGACTACGAGAAAATTACCTGAAAAACACAAGACTTTGTAGAAATGGTAATCAAAATTACGTTTATCGGTTTTTTTTTTGTTAGTAAACGGTCTCTCTATCTGTTTTCGTTAAATTTGTGTTGTTGACCGAAGGCTAGCCAGTTAACATTTAATTACAGTTGCGAATAATGAAGAGAAGTTGTGCAATAATGTAAGTTTTGTCGAGAATTTCTCTAATTAGCCAAACACGTTAATCACAAAATAAGACAATAAAATATATTTCATCATTAATTAAAACTATTCTCATATGTATACAAGTCTACCGTTTTATATTATTAACACAGTAAATTGCATCTTTTCAATCAATTCTTGCGTGTACGACAACAACAACAACGACAACAAGAAAAAAGTATAAATCTACTTTAACATGTCGACTCTGTGCGAAAAGTGTTGTCGAAGTTAACGTTGTACTATTCTGGATTAGTCGTAACAAGCCCTACGTGATCCTTTATACGTGGTATTCGACGACCTGGAAACAGGCAGCTTTCAAACCTTTCCAATCGAAAATTTACATTGGAACGAATCTGTTTTCAGTGCTTTTATCCTGAAATGACATTTTCAATAATTTGTTTTTTTGTATTTCATTAATTTCCAGTAATATTATTATTATTAGAAATTCGCCCGGCGCATCCACCATTTTTGCACACCCTTCTATTTTTTATTTTCTTTCTTTGGAAGTTCTTTTTATGACTTTTTCCCAAATATTAATGCCTGAAATGAATGAAATATATGTACAGCAAGTTGTTAGAATACAAGCAATTTCATTCTCTATCAAAAATTAAGCGTCTCCATTTATGCCTGGATCGATACAAATTTTTTTCCGCCTCTTTATACATATGTGGGAATATAATCCGGATATAAACGAGCAAGATAGAGAGAGATAGATTTGGTTACAACCACCGTCAACCTTGATCCTTTTAATTTTTAAACCTAGTCCGTTTGAATTTTAAAACAGGTCCCTAACTGTGGTCAGAGCTGGAAAACATCCACATATTTGTGAATAGAGACAGAGAGAGCACAAACTTTTTGTAAATGAATGTCAGTTTTTGTGTCACATTAGAATTTTAGGATTGTTTCCCGTTGGTGCCGGCGTCGTTGTCGTCGTCGTCGTCGTCAACAAAACTAACGAGTTCGTGTGATGAAGTCCTGTAAGTTGATGGGACCCATGAGACTTTTCTCCTGTCCTAACAAAAGTTAAAAACACATTCATTTCCACAATACGTACCGACAAAAAATTCATCGATTCGTGTAGAAATTTTCTACATCTAGTAAATTTACAAAATATTATTTTATCTTCTTGTAGCTTTCTAGTGGTAGTTATGACGGTTAAAATAAAATATCTTTCGAAACTGGATCCATTAGGTTGACAAATTATTGCCCCCGGAGAAACAATCGTGAACAGAGAAATCATTCACATTGTCAACATATACCTATATACACACACACACACACACACACACAAAGAAATAGAGAGACAGAGAGAAATAGGAATTTGGCAAACAATAGAAAATTCCACTTTATTCACCAATCAACCTTTCTGGCCGAAGTTTTCACAATTTTAATTACTTTGACAAAGTGTTCACCCCGCCGCCTCTTTTGAAATCGTTTTCTGGTAACTGTGTAAGAATTAATCGTTCCAAATCGACAATGATTATTAATCAAATTTTTGAATAGAGGGTGTAGCAGCGAACAAATTAAAGGGTGGTACATACACACACATACACCTAAGTGTATTATAATAAAATGTCGCTTGTATTCTCTCTGATTATGACAGAACTCTCTTGTACAGCTATTAATTTCACCAATGTTGGTGTTCTTAACTGTGGTGTACAACCAGCTTGCAAGTGTCTGAAATTGTCTTTCTAAAGTTCCTACTCTCTTCTCTTCTTGCTTCTGTCGTCTTAAAGAAATTACACTGACAAGACAACTAGGAGGCTTAAGTTTTAATTAATTTAGTAGAAAATTTATCTTCGCTTATATATGTATTTATAACATCAAGGTAATTCTATAAAACAGACAATAAATTATAAAAAAATGCCTGTTTCTTTGCAATAGAAGTGAATATTCTTTTATTCCAAAGAGACCGGTGTTCTATTTATTTGCTAAAATGCTTGAAAACAACTTATCTTGCGTCAATTATGATGAATTTTTCTTCAAGACTTAAAAAAGTTCTATTTAAGTTTCTTTTGATTAATTCCCGACCACATCACAAGTCGCTCATTTAAAATCTTGTAAAATCTCTCCCTCAATATAAACAACATCTCTCTTACTTCTGATGAATATTTGAGGTAATTTTAGTCAAAATCCACTACTATATACTGTTCATTGCAGAATGTATCGTTTGTGTTGTTTATTTATTATAAATATTCCTCCGCTTTTATTCCGTAAACAGACAGACTGCGTTTCATTTTCGTTAATGATGTAGATTCAGCATATGTCATTCTTTTTCTCGTTTTTAATAAACCGAATTGTATGTATAGAGAGACGAGTATACCATAAGCGTACAATAAAAGAATTTCCAATTGAGATATGAGCAAATAGAATGACGACGACACTGGAGTTTTCTTTTGTTGAATGCCAATCGTCTCAAAGCACGCGATCTAAATAATAATAATAATAATAATAAAAATGAAAAAAAAGAAAGAGAAACTAGAGTGGAAAACTCGGTGATTTTTCATTTGTTCAATTGACAACAACGCAAAAGGACGATGTTGTCGAAGACGACGACGCAGAAAAAGAAGTGGAAAAAAATAAATAAAAACGACAACGAAATACTTTTATGTTCACTACACAGTAATTGAAAGAAGAACATGTAGTCGAGGTTTGAATACGAAAAATAATAATGGTCCCGGTTTTTTTTCGCCACCGATTACTTTAACTTTAGTAAAAATTAAAATTACAAATCAAAAATTCCCTTCTGAGGATTCTCAGTAATTAGTCAGGCGTCGTCGTCGTCGTCGTCGTCGTCATCGTCGTCGTCGTCTAATGTCAGTTCCCGATTGGACAATTTTTAATCACACTTAGTTTGCACTTTTAGCTTTCTACACACAGCTTTAGATCCGATAAAAACTTCCGCTTTAAACGGAGGTAGATCTAGAAGGAAAATCCGGCGAGAGAGAGAGAGAGAGAGACGTATAAAATGCCCTAGTGGAATTCAAAACAGTTTCCAGCTTTTAAGGCTAGACTGGAACTGGATATACCTGGGACTATTCCCTTGGGCCATTTTTAACACACACGCACACTAATCCAAATCTACACATTACCTTCATTAAAACCATTGATTATATGCTTTCAAGTTTCCACAAAAGGTGTACGAAATTTCTCTCAATTTTACCACAATGGTCTCATGGGATGATTTGAGGTTTTTTTGTGTGTGAGTGTGTGTGCACAAAAAGCTTTCAATTTACCAGATTAATATAGAAGGAAGGAACCGGAAAATACTAGCAGGAAAAAATCAAATGTTATATACACGTTATGATTGTCGGAGTCGTTCTAGTGGCGGAGGTAAACTTTCATCAAGTGCCCAATAAAAAACCACCCTTAGGCGAGTTAGGGTGGTGTAACATATAAAATAAAATCGTTCCTCTATCGTTATACTTTCACAACTATATATATGTTTTTAAACATTATTGCCCTTTTTCCATTCTTATTTTTCCGGACTTTTAAAAAAAAACGGGAAATGGAAAAATATGAAACCGGAACTAATGGAACCCTACATTTTATTGTGTCCAAAGACAAATGAGATTCAACTTGAGGTTTTTCATTCGTTGTTTTTTTTTTGCCGCCACTGTTGTTCTTGTCTCGATGGAATGGTAAAAAGTAAAGTGCCATTCTAGCGCGCGCCCCTTCTACTTGTTCCCAACTGGGGGCTGCTTTATTAGATAACGTGCTGGTAGAGTGATACGTCCTGGGGATACTTTCAAACATCGGTAGTTTTTCAGTTTCTCTCGTATTTATTTCGAAAAAAACAGAGACAGACACACTGACTATAGTCAATGGTTTTGTCGATTAAATTATTGATAAAAACCATCTGTTTTATGTGTAGGTGTGTGTCTCTATGTGTGTGTGTGTGTGAGAAAAATGTGTTTAATCAACATTTGTGGAACGTTGCTAATTCATTTCAAGCTCAATTTAAGCTTTTAATTCGGTTTAATTAAGTCGATCTCGGTATTTGAATTTGTCGACTCGACCAAAATTGGATTTTGGGATATTTATGAAGAATTTTTTTAAAAAACAGAACCTGAAAAATATTGTATCTGTACAGCTAAACTAAACTATTGGATAAATAAAATTTATTGGTTAAAGTGGTGTACATTTGAAATTAAAATTTAACGAAAGAAAAAAAGAACCGAGACTATAAAACGAGACTGTTTAATAATTGATTGACAATTAGCTATTATAAATATTTTAACGTGAAAGCGCCTCATTAAAAAGTTACCATCGCCCTTTTTGCCTTAGCGTTCATTCGGAAAGTTTAACGATTTTAAAAGTTCCAAGGCCCATTACGTAGAATGGTCCCAGAAAGATGATGATGATGATGGCTAAATTTTCCAGTAAAACGGTAAGATTGAAGAGAAGAAAATCGAGTAGCATTTTATGTTCCCTTCATTAACTAAATGTACTACACGACGATGGCTAAAACGGCCAAGTAAAGCGATAACATCATCGTATAAACTATACCCTCAACAACAACAGCAACAACATCTAAGATTTTTCTTTCCTAACCCTTATGTTAAGATTTTCAAACAATGAGGGGGTTGTTCGAGAAATAACAATGAACGTATGTTCCATTTGTTTGACAGTCTTCTTTTATTTTTCTGTTTTTATCGACCATTAGACTGTAGAGGATTTTCCACCTACACAGACACACACACATATATATATACAAACATATATTGTATATATAAGGGGGTGCTCTTTCTTCCTTAATTAATTTAGTTAGGGACGTGTCACGTAAAGTTGAACCGTGTGAACCGGGAATAAAGGTGGAAGTAGAAAGGGCGGCATGCACCACGCACACAAACACCCACACACACACATATACAAGGAACGCCAATTGCTGCCGTTTCACAATCAATATTTAACGTAAATTGGCTCTAACCAGGATCCGTAAATCAGGCCTCTAAGACAGTAACGTTAGAAGAAGAAGAAGAAGAAGAAGGAAAGGGTGGAGGCAAGGAGGTGAGTTGATGGAGTAGGTTGGCTGTGTGTTGTTGGAAATTGATTGGCGACGACGACGACGATGGGGGCGACGTGTTAATCCCGATCTAGTGACTACAGAATGAAATCGACAAGAAATATTCAGATTCTGAATGAGTCTAATTACTGGCCATTAAACAAGGGGGTTTGTAAAAAGTATTTGTATTTCTATTGGAGATTAGAATGTGGGTTTGAAAATTGATTGCGAATTTGCCCAAAATTAACTGCAAACTTTTGCATAAATTGCAAGTTTTGTGCGATTTCTAGAATTGTTGTTGTCGGAACAATACGAACTTCTACAGATCTACAATATATACAGTTTCGGTTTTCCTTAATAAACTTCCCACAAACACACACACACACACACACAATATAATTTGTATCTGGGAACAAACACCAATTTCTAATTCTAAATTACAACCACCAAACTGTAGTTATCATTATTATTATTATTATTATTATTATTATCACGATCATTGTAGGGAGAATATAGATTTTTATATTCAGCTTCCTCTTGTATTCATTCAAGTATCTCTTAAAGAAAATTCTCAACACAACAACTATCGACATAACAAACTTTCTACTAAAGCTATCTTTTTATCTTCTGAATATGCTGGTTGTTTCGTTCTTTTTTCTTGTGTCTTGTTGTTATTGTTGTTTTGTTCTGACACACAAAAAAAAACGGGGAAACTCAAAGAACACTCTGTCTTTTCACTAGAATTTTTCCCTTTACTGCTTGTAACATTAAAAAATATTGCCACTATTATTATAATGAATAACAAAACAGTTGTTATTTTAAAGCTGGCAAATCTTGAATCTGTGCCAAAATGTTTTAGACAGATTATCACCTTTCAGTATAATCAACAAAATTGCAGTCTATATGACAAGATAAACAGAAATACGTTAAGTTGATTACTTATCCAACCAATTAATTACAGTTGTGTGATCCTTTTATAATGTATCTTCTCTATATACGTGTATGTGTAGTGGGTAGATAGTTGTTAGTAACGATTCATGAAAACAAGATAGGATCCTGTCTTTGATCTCATCTTCTTACGTTATTTTATTTACGTATAACGTACATGTACAGATTCCCTTTCGTTAATAAATCGTTTAAATCAAAGGCACACAAGAGGATCTCTGTTGGATCTAAACACACAGAAAAACACAAAAAAGAGGACAAATTAAAATTGAAAACTTTGTGAAAAAACTCCGACTACACATAGAATTGATTGAAATGCCGATCACGATATTTCAACCAAAAATATTTGGACGAGAAGAATTAATTAAAAAAAAAGACGGAAAAAAGAGGGTAATAATATAAAACCACTGGAAATCAATATGAAAAATAGGCCCTGAAATGAAACCTTTTTTTTCTGTTAATAAAACATAATCAAATAAATGAAGAATACATTTTTTTGGGGGTTTCAGAAATCTCTTCCTGTTGTTGGTGGATAGGACGGAAGGTATACAAGAAGCAGAAAAAAATTCGTTCACTTTTACTACCATTTTAACTGTCTGTCTGTTTTTCTACAATGGGGAGAGTTCGTTTCTCTACCCCCCTTTAGCCTGAGTTGAACATCAAAGTCTGACGTGGAATTCGTACAAATTGGAATGAAAATGCTCAGCCGAAGAAGACGAGGAATTTCAAGTGGCGATGGTAGTATAGTGACGAACAACAGGAAATTACCCCTCTGTTGTTTTCTCTTTCTTCTTGGATTGTTTTCGTTGTTGTTGTTCGTCTATTAAATGAATCGAAATCATTTGGAAATATTTAATGTTTAATCGATTGATGCTTGTGTTTTTTTTTCTTCTTAAAGCGGGGGAGGGTGAACAAAAACTGATGATCTATATAGAAAGATAGTAATGATAATGAATTTTTTTTCTAACAATGGTGGGGAATTTACATATCTTAGGGTTGATGATAATAGGATTTTTCCATAAATGTAATCTATGTATTGAAAGAAAAACTTTTGATTTAGTCTGGCAACTGTGCAATGTTCTCAAGAAAATTATGCATATAGAGAAACCGGATTTCCCCAATGCAATTCTCTCAAGGTAAACTCTCGACCATTTCCTACAGGAATCCGTATTTTCCTCCTTTCATAGTCTCTCTCTCTCTTTCTATCTAACAATTTTCATTTTTATTGTTTTGTTGATTCGTCAGACGAACAACAATAATAATAATAATAATAATAATAGTACGATAAAGACAGGAGAATGTAAAGTAAGAGAGGAAGACAGAAATGGAAAATTTACATGGAATTTTCGTAATTATATGGCAATAAACTTGAAAAGAAGTAATGTAAAGGATTTTCGGGTCGATTGTTGGATAGCGTGTGTTCTATTTCTATTTAAATTTAAAATAAGAAGATTACATTGCGTGTGCTCTATTATTCTATCTCTCTCGTTCTTTCTTGTCTTTTTTTTGTTCTTTTATATTGTGAATTTACATGAATTTTTTTTTAAA
Organism: Iselma pallidipennis; assembly: GCA_037464855.1. Classification (NCBI taxonomy): domain Eukaryota; kingdom Metazoa; phylum Arthropoda; class Insecta; order Coleoptera; family Meloidae; genus Iselma; species Iselma pallidipennis. The sequence goes on along the minus strand of JAZBHA010000124.1, from coordinate 111,253 downwards.
TAAACAATTTTCAAGGCACCCGTCTACCCCAAAATACGAGTATTCTATATACTTACTTTACACTTTTTTGCCTTTTACGTATCGGATACCTACCTACTATCTATTTAGAAGTGTACGATCGTGCACTGACTACTTATTACCCTTTTAATTCTACCGAATATCTGTGTATCCTAGAATAGGTATTTTCGTGAATCAATGTTCTGACAAATCCAAAGATTCAATCAAAAGACCTTTAGAAGATCCTCTGTCGACCGACCACGACATCATTATTTACATTTGACTGAACATACATACCCTGAAATTCTATATACATATAATAAAAGGACGATATAGAAGCAGTGGGAAGATATCATCAGTAGGAAGATCTCGATAACAAAACAGCGACAGACATATACATAAATATAATACAGGTGCTCCACCAAATTTTGCTCCCACAAATTCAGAAAATAGCTATTATCTTCGACAATAAAGACTTGTATCTTATAAACGACGTTGAGGCGACCAGCTATCGCTAAATTCTGCTAGAAAAATATGGCAAATTAGCGTAATTACTTTGGTTTGTTAGAACATCTATAGTCGGTAGGATTCAGATCAAAGTCGTCGAGAACTATTTTGACAGTTAAGCTATATTCTGAAAGGAAGTCCGGTCCGGTCCGGTCCTCCTACATACAGCTGATCTTTAATTTGAATCTTTCGCTTGGAGCTTCGTGGGCAGAGCTAGGAAATTCGATCTAAAGTCCTCGTGGACGGTCAACATCGACAGTCAGCAGGCAAAGATGACGGTGACGATCACTGTGGTCTGAATACCACCGATTATTCATTTTTCTGGCAAATTCAGTAATTATAATTTTTGGAAATACATTGAGGCTAGATTGTTGGACTGTCCGGTATATAACCTACAGGACAACAGTGTTTTCATGGCTCAAGTAGCTCGTTATAGATTGAATTTTATTCTTTTCTATATTCTCTAACAGGAAACAAGAAATAAAATCTAATGGTTTCAGGTTATATCATCAATTTTGTGTATTTGTGGGAATTTTTGATCAATATTCTGCCCGTAATGTTCCAATTCATGTTTAACGTATGTACATAATACAGAGAGGCAATAATTGATTATAAATGGCATAAATGTGTAAATAAATAAACATTACAGGCAGTATTGAAATGTTTTAGTTGAGATTATGGCAGCAACAACAACAACAACAACAAACATTCAAAGTGCTACTACATAACAGACAATTCGAATGAATTTTGTGGCTTGTTGTTCAACAAATGTCCACAATAGTTTTTTTCACTAATTCGTTGCACAAAAAGTCTTATCACGTATCAGTGGAATCAATTTTTGGTACAATTTTAAATAAATAAAGATAGTTATGGTAACAAGTTGAAATTTTCATATTACGTGTTATAACTATAATACAATAGAAGATTCTTAGTAATGGTGATTGTTCCATTTATTTTTCAATTTTCAATTTCCATACAAATCTGATCTCCTCCTCTCCTATCTCCATATCCCTCTCTATGTATATCTGCTCTTGCTACCATCAAATTCTAGTACTGCTACTACTACTACTACCACAGTCATAACAATGAATATCAGACAAGCGAATGAAATTAACCTGTTGGAATTTCCATCTGTAATCAAGAGAATATAAAAGGCTATACCCTATATCTCGATTACAATGAGATAAAACAACAACAACAACAAGCAAACAAACAACAATGAAATCAACAAAATTGAATATTTTATTGAATTTTAGAGCTGTTCTTGTTCCAAACCAAAAACACAGGGAGAATTGACAAAAAACTCCTTTCACCGTTACAGTTTTAGGATAAAAACAATTACTTCTTCATAGTTTCCACCAATAGGAATACTTCATTTGAATTTTATTCGATTCGTCCCCAAAACACTAAAATCAATACGAAAAATCGTCTCCCAGTTTATAGAAAATTTCAATTAAATCCAAGTCATTTTATTTTTAAAGAGGGACAAGAGTTGAATGGTTGTTAGTATATCGCGCAGTGTGAGAGGGGAGGAAAGGGCATAGACAGTCTGATGAATATGTATGAAATTGCTCGACTTGTTAAGCAATAAAGACCCTCCTGTACTGACTATAGCCAGGGATAATCAACTCCGGAAGTTGTACAAAATTCTAATACAGTCGTCTCTCACTCTTACACGTTTTAAAAATTATTATCAAAAAAAAGAAGAAAAAAAAAACGGAGACAGAGAGAAATAACAAGAAAAATAAAAAAGATTAAAATCAACCCCATCGTTTACTTGAAATTTGAATAATTCTCTCTTTATCTGTTGTCTTATTATTGTCCAATTATGAGATTTATTTAATTTTATTAACACAAAAATGATGACAGCAACATCATCTTTTTTTTTAATTAAACCAAAACCACCCACTTACTGACGCTCAAGTACAGAGACACGTCAACTTGCAAACTTTAAAGAACTTAATAATAACGCCCATTCATCTTTGAAAATCAATAAACGTTTAGTGTTTGTTAAAAGCTAAGTTGCTACTCTCTATTGAAGGAGCAGAAATCTTTCTTGTAGAAAAATAATTACATTTTTTTTTGATTGGACTAACTGTTTTGTTGTCAACAGAGATTCTTTCGCTTATTCGACCAGATTCTATCTATTTGTTTTCTGTATCTCCTTTTGTTTGGCGACTATTTGTTTTTGGATTTTTGTCGAAAATTGGGGTTTATCTGACTGTTGGTGATTTTCAACGTTATCCAAGCTGTACGTGTACGAGTTTGTATTATATTTTGTATTAATGGACCAAAGTATAGAAGACATTGTTAAGACCATTAAACGGACAAAATTACCGTGAATATAGTCTGGATATGTTGTTGTTGTTGTTATTATTGTTTGTTTGTCATTCCAGTTATAAGAGATGTTTATTTTCTGTTCAGATATCTCGACCGGAACAGTGACATTTTCTCGATAAATCCAAATATTATAACAGAGGATTTGTTTTAAAATTGGACAAGAAATCAATAAGTCTTGCAGCTTTAAACAAATAAAGCAGAGAAATTGTTAGAAAAATGATTACAAAATTTTTCCATATGGATCAATAAAGTTTTCATTAAGGTGCCGTACGAGCGGATAGCAAATACATAGTAACTTCTAGTAAGGATAGCATGAAAACGCGTGCATTTGAAAAAGCAGCCGAATGGTAATCAAACGTACCAATGAAACTATGTTCCTTTATTCTATCAGAAGATCCAAAAGAAATTTGAAAAAATGTCGTATTTTTGGGCAAGGACTGTGGCCTGTAGGATGCACTGATTGAAAAAGATTGAAAAAGATGCACTTGCAATATCCTGTCACATTTCAAAAGTCCTATTGTTTTTTGGAAAATTTTGATTTGAAAATTCCACAACACACTCTACTTTCTCTTTTCAAAGCTCTGGCCCAAAAGACGAATTCGTGGTTGCATTTCAAAAAAACTCAGGCGCTACGCCGAAAATTTGCCATCCGTTCGTGCAGCACCTTAACAACCTGAGCGTAAAAATTGTCAAAAACCCAATTAGAACGCAACGAAAACCACTGGACAGTCCCGGGCACAGGAATCCCGTCTCTCTTGTTCACACATTAACGCACAGTTAGTCAAATTTAATTAGTTAGAAGAAAAGGGAGAAACCAGATGATTTTAGGTAGGTAGATTCGAAAATATTCGTAAACATAAATATAATTTCGTGGAATGTGTCAAGATTAGTTACAATTCAATTAATAATTTTCCCTGTTAGATGAGAGTTTGTAATCCCATCCTCTATAATTTCCGTTTTCATGGGGGAACCAATTTTAATTCATTTAAGTTTCGAAAAAGAAAAACAAACAGTTGCTTCATTAATAGATAACGTTTATTATTATTATAGTTTCAGTTCCAAGATTATACCGCGCTCCTTCTCCTCTCTATAAGATTAGAAGAGAGTTAACAAGTTAATTAACATGTTGTTTAGAGGATAGTGTCAGGGATTTGGTGAATTTCCTTCAAGCATATATACAACATATATATGTATGTAATATACACATGATTATCTATCTCTTTCCATCTTTATTAATAGAGTAGACAATACGAAATTCCACTATCAGTTCTGTGAAAGTTTAATGATAATAATGTGTATAATACGGTGATGTTTCTGGTTAATGATTATTGGAATAAGTTTCTAACAGTTATTATTAACTAGTTGTAGGATACGTCTCTTCTGCTAGGTGACTTTCGGATTATATGTTATCTGTTTATATTTGGAAATCAGTTGGGGATTGTTTACAGATTTTGATATGCACATAATGCTAATTTCATTAAATAGAGATAGATAGAATTTGAACGAAAATTTCTGAAAAGGATGCACTTCCTTATCAAATTCATTACTGATTCGATAATTATTTTTGATCAAAACACTGGAAATTTCACTACAGTTACTCTGAGACTTGAGAAAATGCGAATTATTAAAGTTCAATGTGGCGGTATAGAAATGGTGGATGCGCCACCACACTAATTTTCCTAATTATTATTATTTTTTTTTAATTAGTTCTGTTACGACGTCGGTCTAAGGACCTACACTCCAATTTCTTAATAATAAATTACAAAGAATACAAGAGAGTCATGTCAAAGAACTGAATATTTTGTATCAAGTGAAGTGGAAAAATTTGGAAAAAGTTTTTTAATGGTCGATGGTATCTGGGAGTTCTTAAATAACTAGATGATCATCATCATGGTATCAAGAATCTTACCCATCCTGAAAACGTAGACGAGATAGATTACAGATGGAGTCGTCCTTAATTTATTTAGAATTTAATTTTTTTTCTGCTCGTCTAGAAACACGTTTCCTCTTACTCTTATCAGTTTTTCTTGTCACGTTTACTTTGATTGTGTAACTATTTTTTACGACTATTATCTGTAGATGGTAGCACACGATGGTGGTAAGTTTACTTTCTGACTTGAGCCTATTTTTATGTAGCATTTTTTCCACTAGGGAAGATTTTTGTGTATCTTCTTTGTTTTTGCTCTAATTGTGGTACACACGAATCGAGAACAACAAGAATGATTGAACTGGATACAGGACTGTTTAATATTCGTCTAGTGTTCTGTAAACTTGCGTGTTTCTCTTAATGAGTCCAGTTACAAATGTTTGAAAGTCGACAATAGTTCTATCCAGTTAGGGGTGTGTATGTGAATGTACTTGCCGGAAAACAGCGAGGAATGACAAATGTATTACCAGTCATCGATTAAGGTTCGATTATTTGCGTTATCCGGAATAAGAATAGAAAAATTGATCCTTCGTGTCTCAGTAAACATAAATGGTGCGAATTAAATTATAGATTAGTCGAAATTATTAAATAAAACATTGGTCACAATTTAGAGGAGACTTTGACAATGATCTGTGACAAGGGTTCGTCTCTTTCGGAACTGACAACTTCTCAATAAAATATAGACTTAAATATAGAAGACGGAAAACTGTATTAATAGATAAATGTATATATTCGTCGTTCCACAACAAAGAAAATTGTTTGATCTTGTGGAAAATCTGAAAGATTTTCAGTAGCTCAATTTTCAAACTATTTCCCATCGCAAAATTGATGTATTGTCCTTGTTCATGGTCTGTTAATGTTGTTAGAGGTTCGTGGTTGGATGGTTGGCCGCTCTTGTTATCCGGTAGACCGCTTCATAAAAGCCACCCCATATACGTGTGTATATATATATATATATCTATATATCTATATAGTAGGTGGTAATAGTTGAGTGCGTATCTTGTGCCCTGTTATAGAGGAGATTTAAAGCGTCTGGGTGGATGAAGAAGTGGAGGACCTTTAACACGCATCAACTTCGTAAACTATATAACAAATACGTAATTAGGGAGTTTGTATGGGCGAAACAGCGGCGGTTCTGCATTTCACCCCGTCACCCTTTAAATTTCCTCTCTCTTTATCACTCTATCTCTCTCTATAGTTATAGTATACATAGTTATATGTGTGTGTATAGATGTGCTGGTTCTTCACCAGGGAATACTTGATTAATACCAGTTAGAAATGGTTTCAGTTCAGATTCAGTAGTGGTGGTGGTGGTAGTGGAGGATTACGTGGTTTTTGTTAAACAAAAGATAAACGAAACGAGTAAATGTGTATTAGGATTTAGGGTACTCGTATATTTCACCTTCAGATAGAGAGATAAAAGGGGTGGCTGTTGCAGGACCAGCAGACTGGTTGCTCTACTAACAACAACCACGCCTCAGGAACAAATCGTTTCAAATTCGAATTTGTCTATTTGTTTTCTTCTCCAAGCTGTTAATTTTTATTGTTTTTTAATGTACAATCTTTCTTTGTTTTTTTATTTCTGTATCATCGGAAATACAATCTAACATCCCATTAAACATATCCGAACTAACAGATTCACCCTACATCCTAATTAACTCTAATTATAGTTGATTCGTGCCAATTGCAGTTCAACTACTGTCGATACAAAACTAGACAGAATATTTTTAAGGTTTTTTTTTTCTTCTTTGAGAAGAATATAAATCTTGTCTGATAATTTTTCCTTGTACGTTTCCTAATTAACTTGGTTAATTATGATGGGAGGCAGTTGCGTGGTAGTATAGGAGGAAAAGGGATGGTTTCAGTTGGTCGCCCGGAACTTGTACCAAGTTATCATTCCCTTAAACTCTCCCTTTTTCAACCACCAACAACACCGTCAACGTTTCAAGCTAATTAATTTAATTAAATTTTCGGAAAATCATTGTTCAAATGGTAATATAAATGCAAATTGGGTTCGACCCAATTATGCTTTTCCGCTTTCCTGCATTAAATAGACAATGAAAGATTTGAAAAGTAACAATTTTTCTTTATTATTATTATTATTATTATTGTTATTATTATCAATTTTTTAATTGTATAGTGACTGTTTCTTGCTTTGTCATCAACAAAGTATCTTTCCAGGATTGATGAAGGATGCTGTCACCTGTCAAGTCTTCAGCAATGCACTGTCTCTGTCGTCACCTACCTCATGCTCCATTTGTTTTAATTAATGAGTTTCTTAGATAGCCCCCCCCAATTAAGTGGTGCACGTCAAGCGTACTGACTTATTACTTAATTACGGGTCGTTCTATTGCTACCATCCTTTCAAGTGTTGCCTTATAGATGAAAAATTACAGCCGCAAATCAAACCACTTGGTGTGGACATGAGCTGACTTATTAAAACCGGTACTTATAAGGGTTATATAGCGTGATTTCTACCTTTAAAATATCAACAATATTGATCATAAGATACAATCAACAACCACAATAACAAAAACAACACTAATAACAGAAACTGTCCAGATTTCTAATGATGAATGTTGCTTGAAATTAGCAGTAAAGGAATCATAAAGATTAGAATCGGTTGTTTACATTTGATGGCGTGGAATTGTGGCATTTTTTCCGTTTCGAATGGATAGATTTTCTTGTCAGACTTGTTTAGAAAAGCTATAAATAGATCTTAATCAAAATATTGTTCTTTGATAAGGCGGAAACTTTTTAGAAAAGGGGAAAACCAATAAAAACTTATCCCATTTCAGATGTAACTTCTATATTTTCTGTTTTATCATCCCTGGAAAATCACATAACGAATAGAGTCAGTCGAAAATTTTTACATTTTAAAATTAAATATTTTTTTAAAACAATTTTTCACGCTTGGAGGTCGTAATAATGGAAAAACACGAAAATCCTGCATTATATTCCATTACATCTCATTGACCTGGCAATGTAATATTTGGCTTGAGGCAGTGAAAAGACGATGAAGACCACTAAAAAGCCGTAGTGCTATACAATTTCAGCTTAATTTATGCTGGAAACTTGTCAGAAAAATCCCTTAATAAAAAGTAAGGGAATCATTTACTGCATCGTAGATTTTTCTTCTTTTTTTTTAATATAAAGAAAAACACATAACAACTTTTAATTTCTTCGACGCTTGATGGACAGTAATTCACAAAAAGCAATCCAATTCAGATGTCCACAACGTTTCAGAATTTTTTCTGCTTAGATCTTTGTTGATGCTACGTAATTTCGTCGTTTGGTTGTTGTTGTTCCAAGCATCAATGTTGAATCTTCGGGGTTGGTTGGACAAGAAAAAAATTCTCAACAAGACAACACTGTATTTGTGCGGGTTTATGTGGGTTTGTAGAAATTTTTTGTGTGTGTACGTTAGTAAAAATCGTGCAAAAAACTGAGCTTTGTTCGATCGAAGAAAAATTAGACGACAAACCGGCTTGCAATACGACAGTTGTTGTTAATTTCTATTTGTGTAGATTTATTGTTCTAATTTCAGTAACAGATTCGTCCGTCTCTCTCCTGTTTTTCCTTTTTTCAGCCAAAAACATCGTCTCGCCGTCAATTTCGGTCTTATCAAAACTTGGAAAATCCTCAAATTGACCTCGAAAGCTTGACACTCTCTCGTGAAAAAATAATTACAACAAAATAGTGACTCGTCTATAAATCAGCTTTTGTAGCAGCAACAGCAGCAGCAGCAGGCAAGCAGACCATCAGGCCGCTTTGCCCTCTTCAATATTCGTCCATATTCGCCTGAATTCGGCTCCGGTGGAAGCTTGAGCCAAAGCTCCGGCAGCTTTACGTGGTATACTTTCCAGATAGACATAGACATAGACGCAATTTTCAGTTCACGTTTGGAGTTCGTGTAGGCGCTTTGTCCCCGGTTTGTCGTTTTACCGATTCCTTTCTTTTGGTAGTTTTTCAATCATACAACATAGAAAAAAGAACGTGGTGGTGTATCAGTGTGTGGGTGTGCTTGTCTGTGCGCCCCTCAGTCAGTGTTATTCAAAGAGTCAAATGTTGTCTTTTCTGTGATGTATTTGTGATGAATTCGTGTCTTTTCTTTAAACAAAAAACAATAAATCAATTTTATATAAAATGTAAAATTTGTGATTTGTTTGATTTGAAGTTTGGATTTTATTTTAAGAAGATTATGTGATTTTTTTGTCTGTTTTTCCTTTGATTTTTTGTGTATAAAGTTTTTATTTTTGTTGTTCTTGTTATTGCTGTTGTTATTGTTATTTGTTGTACATAAATAAGAAAGTCGATTAAAATGGCCGGGAAAATTCAATTACTTCTAATAATATTCCTTTATTGGAATATTATTTTTTTTGGATATGGTGATACGAGTCCATCATCACCTGTTAAAAAAAGTAAGTAATTTCTGGGTAGAGGTTTTTTGTGAACGTTTTGACTTATCATGCGAATGCATAGTTTCACAATCCGGCGAAATAGTTTCCGGAAAGCAAACAATATCTTCAACATATGTTGGAATAGTTTTGTATTCTATGTTATCTGTATAGTTACTAAATAATATTAACGTTAGCTAACTCGCTGTTATTTGGACCATGCCAGAACTATTGATAATAGTTGTTGGAACTCTTATTTGAACCGTAAAGATTTCAAATTAAATTTTCCTGTAGTTTTTCAGTACTATTCATTGAAAAAGTTTCAGATTTTCAGAATGTATGAGTCGATATGTATATGTAAAATATACGTGACCCTCCTGAAATTACTATTTGGTTTATAAACGTTGCTATTGTTGGCAATCAGTTCAGAGGTCCGTAATCGTTATGAATATTCTGATAGAATTTACACATAAAGTTGACATGTTTGTAAAATAACAGAATTCATTATTCAAAATCGTTGATTGTGAAAAAATTGAAAATTATAAAAAAATTTCACACAATACAACGATTGTTAAAAATATTTCTCTCTATCTCTCTTGTGTAACATAGTAGCAACCGCAATTTGTTGAACGTCACGTTTTGACGTCCCTTCGAACTCTCAAAATTGAAACACGTCAATTTCATTGTCATTTGCAGTTTATGTTACATAACCCTCAGTTCCCGTTCCGTCCCTTCTACCCCCCCATTATTACAATAACCAATCAATATCAAACTCTGGTCTTGGTAATTCTACACATATGTCCACCTAATGATCAGAAAATTATTGTCTCTCTGGTTTCCCCAGTTCTACTTAACTTGGACTTATTGTTCAAGTGATCTCTGGGAGCTTTCCTTGCTTATAGTCCGTATTATCTTACCATCTTTTGGGAGTGTGGTTGTTGTTGTTGCGAGACATGATTGAAGATGTTGCTGTTTTAACAATTAGTTGTAATTAACATTGCCTAGAGCATCATCTTATCTAAAATAGAACCGATTCGTTATTCTATTTTAGTAGTTTCTAGGCACCTTCATCTTTTACATTACCTCATCTGTCATGGCTAAGTTGGAAATTCGCCCGTAAATCTACTAAACAACAGAACAATAGATTTTCTTCGTCTCTAAAAACAAATTAATTAATTATTCTATGCCATATATTTTTTCTAACAGTCCTCTTTTTCTTTGGCCCGGTTGATGTGAAAAAAGTCACAATTTATGTTCTAGACAATTCTGGAATGGCCCCGTAAAACATTCAAGGATTTCTAGGACGTAAAATACGGAGAGTGTCGTTAAACGATATTCACTTATAGTGAGGGATTTCAACTAAAACTTCACTACCCAAGTCTAGTCCATTTTAATAGTTTTAGAGATGATCGTCTGCATGCAATTCCAATTTCTAACCATTTATCGAATCGCAAAGTATTCCTTTTTTGTATTTGAATATTGTAATTATTGTTGAAAGCCGACACTGTTGCCATCACCATCTGATCGCCGCAGGCTTGTTACTCACCACCACCATCATGCAGGTGTAAATTTCACCCTTAAAATACAGTTTCTATGTTAAAAAAAAAACGAGGATGACAACTGCTACTACTACCACCACCAACCACCAGCACACAGCCCATCATCAACAATGATGGACGAGCTATTGAATCACATGATGAATGAACCCGTAAATCATAAAATTCTGACATGCTGACAAGTTGTTTAAAGCTTGGACATGTATCAACCTCTAAATATTACACACATGGTGCAAAAAAGCCACAGTTTTGTGTTACAGGGGGGATATTGATTGAAGATTTTTCGTCCAACCTTGAACCTGAATTGTGAATTTCTCTCTTAGTTTAATGATGAAATAAAGAAAAATTAGGGTAAATCTTGGAATTTATGTATTGCCAGAAAGTCTCCTCATCAGTTTTATTATACGTAGAGTTTTAATAGAGTTAAGGAATGACTTGAGGGTTTTGTAAGATGTATAACTGAGACGGTATAGGGGGTGAATAGGATCGTTTGTACCTAATATCTCTAAGCCGATTACTCTACTGTTCCGGATTAGGATGAATTAATGAATTAAACTCTCTATTATAGTAATCCAGAGATGGTAGTCGTCTTAGACGTTTTGTTCGTTCTATCATTCTCTCTGACAATTCACAATTAAATTGTGCGAAGAACGAAGAATTGTCTATGACATAATCAATCTCTTCAAATTCTATCAACTACGATCTAATAGAAGATAGTTTCGAAAATTTTCTCTTATAATCGATCGAAATTATGGCACGAGATGATTGAGAGAAGAATGGAACAACGGATGTCACAATGATGACGGCGACAGCCGGACAATCGAATTAATCACAAACTGATGGTTGTAGACATCACTACAAACTATACTCGATCCCCCTAGAGGGTTCCATCAAATACACAATTAGTTTACCACCACGCATTCCTCTCAATAAATCCAATGTGGAGAAAGTGAAACAAGACCGATTAATTAATCGATTAATCAATTAATCAATCAATCAATCCATCAAACAAACAAGTCGACTTGTTGCGTTGATTAATAGAGAAATATTTAGTTGAAGGCACACAGAAAAAAATTCCCTGTCGTATTTCGAACATTAACGAGGTCTTCCGTTATACATCACCGGCAAGGAAATTGAATTGTGCTGAAACAAGTTCCTTGACCACACTAATATACTCGTCTCCTTTCTAAATTGTATTAATCCTAGGTATTTACAGATTAAATAGAATTCTACCATTTAAGTTTTTAAAATAATAATTCGAGGACTTAATAATAATTTGATAATATCTTCTGTTTAAACATTAAATGATGGCTCTAAATTTGTATAGATAGAGGTAGATGGAATTTAATAATATCACAGCCAGACGTATGTACAAAATTCAAACATCAAGTGCTGGCAGGTATTTGATTTGAATTGTTAAAATCCACATTTAATTTCTCACTCTATATATATGTATGTGTGTATCTATCCCTTTCTAGTATTCTTCCATTATATCAAATTAATAATATTTCGAATTATCGTTTTCAGGAATTTGTTAATATTAAAATAGTTTTAATATATACTGTTAGATCAGTATGATTATTATTATTATTATTATTATTATTATTATTATTATTATTATTATTATTATTATTATTATTATTATTATTATCATTATTACTACCCCGTACTATAAATATGTACATAGAAATTGTAAATTTCAAATTCAAATGGGTTGCACGAGTTGTAACAGCAGGATATTAATCGAAAAGTTTCATTAATATAAATTGCCGACTTATCGGAGATTAATTGGAATTTTATATAAAATATTCGTGAAAAAATAATGTATTATTGTATTCTTAATGAAATTAAGAAATTTAGTAATTTTAATTGTAATTAGAGGAACTGTGTAAAATTGGTGGATGCGCCGGGCAAGCAATTCTATGGTCGAACTTTTTAAAAGAATAATAGTCGTACAGAACATAATTACAAGTCGAAATATTGATATAGTAAGCCACTAGTATTTGTAGTAATTTAGAATTTATTTAGAAATTGGATTAATTTTTAGAGAAATTTTATTTTCAACCATTTAAGTCTAAAAAAACGTGATGAATCCGAACAGTCTATATATAATAAATAAAATTGAATTGTATGTCTGTGATTTCGAAACAAACGACTACTTAGCAGCGTTTTAGATTATTCATGCGATATTTAAGCATAAACAAGAGTTTTTGAAATTCCTGTTTGTCTGTCTGTCAGTCTGCCTGTTTGTTTCTCCGCATGATCGCAGAAACTACTGAAGCAATTCCAATCAAACTTGCGTAGTTTGTAGAAGACATTGTCGGTCACAACACGGTTTTTGTTTCATTTCGATATCTCCAACGGTTTCCAAGTTGTAAGATAAATTTCTTAAATTCAGGGCGATATGGCGCTAACTGTTCAGTGAAGTTCAGTACTGGTCAGTATACAATTCATTTCATTCTAGTAGGTACATAGGCCCAGAAATGAGTAAGAACACTTTTGCGGATTTTCTATAAGTGTAATAGAGTCATGAAATATGGGTGTGTTTGGGTAAGATTACTTTGTCTAGCTGAGGAAAAATTCCACTGGTACTGGTTGATTTTTGCCAAAATTTGTACGGATAAACAATAATACCCAAAGGTATCCAGAAAAATAAGAAATCTACCTCTACTTTCGGTAGAAGAATTTCATCACTATCACTACAACAAGGATACTATGTGGACAAGAGACTGTTTCACACCTATATTTCATGTCCCTGTTGAACTTATAGAAAATCCTCATAATTTGTTCTCATTCTCTCCTGGGCTTATTTTCGGCTATGTTCCTAGACGATTGAAAAGAACAGTATAGGGACTGTGTTACTCGGGTCAAGCTTCTGAACCGGGGCTTGTACGATTTTCAAAATTCTGAAAAATTCAAATAAGTTGAATAAAATGAACAGTTGTTTATTCGTTTGAATTCTTGCACGAAACCGGTTTGTTATTTGTTTGTTTGAACTGAAGATACGCAAAACCTCGAAACCGGTCACTACGTAAACTATAAATCAATTGTTGGAAATCACAGATAGTTATTATTCTGGCTGAACATAATAAATATTAAAAAAAAATTGAATTCTGCATTGGAAATGAGCAACCATACCTATTAACTGGACTAGAAAATTAGTTGACACGAAACCAGGAAACAGCCTGTTAATTAATTAACAAAACAAATATTCGACCAAATTTGCTGCTGTATGTATAAATTTCGTTTATTAACATGTTTTGTCCACTATTTACATTAACTTTTACAGTTCCGAATTGCTTGAAACCCATTCATTTGTATTCTAATCTAACCACATTTTATTTATATACCTACTACAACGAACAATATCTACACTATGTTATTGAGAAACTGTCATATATTTTTTCGTGTCGATTAAATTGACTCAAGAAATTATCGATTCTTTTATAGGTATACGAATATAAATTAACTTGATCGAGTAGCACAATTGCACCTTTTGTTCGACACGTCACGAAAACTCACCCCTTTACAATTTAGGCACAATTTTCCTCCAGCCCTTTGTAACTTTTATACATTAGACACATATAATTTCGATTGTTCTATTATCGGTTTTATTGACGTACATATCTTCAAAATTCATCGACATTACAACAATACACTTTATAATAATTTAATAACGGAAAGCTGAACCGATGTACTCCTATCTATTATCTTTACCACTACTGTTTAATTAAAATGAAAAAAAAGGTAAATAATTGATTCAAATTCAATTTTATAGACAGTTTTTTTTTGACAGGTCACATAGATTGATGATTCTGTATAAAGTTCAAATTGGTTTTCCTTTCTTTTCACTCCCCTTTGCGTCTCTGTGTCAATTTTCCTCCAATTTTTTATTTAAAAGAAAAATCCCAGAGAAAATTACAAGAATTCGACTATTATTCCTATTCATCATCATGGAACAATATTTGTCTCGATTTTTTATTATATTTTGCTTATTTAAATTAAAATTTATCATACCTAGTTGGGTTTTATAAAGTGATGTAATTTTTGGTGGATGCGCCGACGACAAACTTCTCAAGAGTTCTACCAAAATGACGAAAAATAAAACTAATTAAGGAGATAGTTGAAAGTTTCAATTGAGGCCAACAAACCAGTTGGTGGTGTAATCAGTTTTAAATAGAAATTTTGACAAACAGTGTAGAATTCTCAAGAGTATGCAATTTAGTTTTTCAATTTTTTTTTTGAATTTTAAGACTACATAAACACTTTCAATTAATTAAACAAGAAACTGCAGTGCGGAATTTTAAATTAGTAACTTAACTAACTAAAAAAAAAAAACTAACTTAACTATTTAATATTAGCACTAGAACGAACTATATAACAAAGAAGTTTACTTAATCAAACAAAAAAATTATTTTTCAACACTGGAAAGCTTGAAAATCTCATTATATTTAGGTTTTAAATTAAACTTCCATTACGATGGGCGTATATAGGGAGAAATTTTATTAGCAATATTGCTGCCATTAAAACTGCATTTAGTCGTTTTTTTTTTGGTAATTATTTTCATTTTTTATGTATTCGCTCGATTTTTCTATAGGAACGGGGGGATAATTATAGGTTGGTGAAATCGATCAAATACATTAAAATCTAATTTAGTTGTATGTATATTTTTGCAAAACTGTCAAATTTGAGCATTCTATCAACGGTTTCTGTATAGGGGTTGTACACACCCTCATCAACGCACTAGACGATGCGGTTTCTGGTTATAATTGCGGAAAATTCAAACTAGGCCAAAATGAAACAGATGCTCTCAATTGATACTAGAATTAAAATGGTGGATAGTACACATTTCAAAATACCAACAAAAATTTTCTCCAAAACAAACTTGGTGGTTGTGAGTCATGACTTTAATAAAGGGAAATTTTGAAATATCCTCTTGATAATTCCCAATTTTGCGCAATGCAGTTTTTAAACGAATTTTTTTGCCCCGCCACATAAGAAACTATCAGTTGTAGACACAATTCACCAACGTTCAGAAAAATATTTCCAACTCTTCTCGTTATTTGATTTATGTAAACCAATAATGTAAAAATCGTTGCGCTGTTATTCCATATTTTTTCTCTTTCGGATAAAGGAAACGATTTCTAGGCAACATCGACCATTAGTCACAACTTGTCAGCTTCATACCGTTATAGGGGATAGTACAACACAATTCAAATGCAGATTAGATTTAGACTACGTGACCAATACGAAATATTATAGAACACTTCATGAAAATTATATACAATTGAAAATCTCCAGTTGGGTCAATTGC
>JAZBHA010000124.1:77354-95146 GCA_037464855.1 Iselma pallidipennis | reverse complement strand
AATTAGAATCCTCCACTATCACAGAATCTATAAAAAACCGGATAAGAAGTCGTAGAGAGAACGGAGAGAAGTATAAATAATTTTTTTCGGCTTATCTGTGGGCCAGATCGTTCGATTTATGACTGGACCGCCCTCGGGGCAAATTGAGGAAAGGTCCCTCCATCAGAATAGAGAGGTATTAAAAATAATAACACCATCTCTGAGAGTATTTGTGTGGTGCTGCTATGTGTATATATGTATGTGAAGAGAAGAAAAAAAAAGGAAAAACCTTCTTGACCCAATTCTTATAACGCCTGAAACCAAAACCACACACATATAACACAAGTTATATCATGAAATATTGAAATGGCCTTTGGAGATTTTCAAGTTTTTCGGAATGACTGGATGGAAATATAAATTTCACCCAATGAATTCTATTGGAATTGTTTGTTTCCACTATATTGATTGTTTTCGTTATTATTGTTGATTTAATACAATAAAGAAAGAGACAGAGAGAGATTTTTGAGTGTGTTGTTGTTTCATTTCATCTACGATCGCCTTTAGAAATTAACTGAAATCAAAGTTCTAGAACTTGCATTATCAAATCTTGGAAAGTTAAGTCGTGGAATTATAACGAGCAAAGTGCAGATCGTGCCGAGTTTTCACCCAATAAAATAATTAGACGTCGACGCTGTAGACGTTGTCGACGACGGCGACAATGTCAGCGCGAAACGACAACCAAGAACAAAGAAATCAAAGACCTTTATACGAATTACTGCCAGCTACAATTTACTACTTAAAAACTCCTAAGTAACTAACCGAATTTCAGATTATTTAACAAAAAATTATGAGTTTTTCCCCCAAGTTTTATATATTTAAATCGCATAAATGGGATGGAATTATAAACTTGACTTTTCTATGTGACAATTAGATCCTGGACCCAAATACGTGTCAGGACCTCTACAATCCTGTTGGATTATCTTCGAATCTGGACTGTTACTGTTGACAGTGAAGGGTGTTAGGTTTGTGCTCCATTTGAAAGAAGGTGTATTTTAGAAATAAATTTTAATGAAAATTTTTTCACAAATTTAAAACAACAACAACGAACAACAACAACCAGAAGAGAGACATAATAAATAATAAGATTAGTATGTTCAGGCACAAGATGGTTGTAAATTTCAATTTGGAGACATAAACTAGACTACAACGCCTGGTACAAACGTTTCAGGGACTAGAAAGTTGTAAAACTTTTCTCTTCACTTATGCTGCCTCACGACGAATTGATGTCAGGCTTTTATACATTTTTACACCGAATACAGATACCGACCGGGCGGAAAAAAAAAGAAACTATACCAACTTATCGATAAAGTTCACCTATACTATGGTTAGATTTTGATTTACATGCCTTTAAATTTTGATAAAAATGATGTCACAGTTTATAACCATTCGCCCTTTTTCATATAAATATTTATCTATTTTACAACTTTTCCAGTATTTTTTTGTGTGTAAGACTTGATCTTTCCTTCCTCTTCAACCTCCATCCCCCCATATATATATATAGAGACTCAAGTAATATTTGTGTAGGGGTAGTAGTAGTAGTGGAATTGTGCAAAAGAGCCGTAAAAGCATATGGAGGGGTTATATATGCCACATAAATTCAGCTTTTAATATGCACAAACAGATTCTCTAATATAATTTTGGGGGGGTTGAAATTTTTTCTATATATCCATGTACTCGTTTGTATATACGTTTTATATCAAGGGGTTAGTGGTGATGGTTTTGTATGAAACAGGATCTAATTGCGGTTATTAATTCAATGATATATAGCAAGTGTAATGATATATGGTGCATAGAGAATAATTTACAAAAGCTCTACTACCAATCCCTGTAATAAAGTTGTATGGGATTGTTTTTGTTGCTGTTGTTGTTATTGTTGTCGGGATATTTTCTATTGATTTACGGATTACTTTTATAACAAAAAATTATAGAATTCTGTATAAAATAATCTCTTCTATAATTTTCGTCTCTATTTTCTGTTACAGCTGACTCAAAAAAGGACCATTGTAATAAAACAGTGGATATCTATGAAGATGTTTCCAGTCCAGAAGTGACACAAGAGAACTTTGGTAAACCGATGACATGTTGGTATCGGTTTCGTTCATTTCGTGGTACACCAAAAGACTGGATCCTGCGGATAAAATTTAATAAATTCAAAGTTGGTGTACTACTAAATGCCACCCATTGTGAAGGTGGATATATGCAGGTAAAATAATATATATGTTGTCTTTCAATTTTCTTCCTAAGTATTTTTCTCGTCGAAGAAATTCAATTAAGATTGGAAAAAATTAATTTCACACAGTAACGCTTTCATAAATAATTAAATACTGCCATTCCTATATATATCGACTATAAAGAAGAAGTTAGCAATGGGGGCGGTGGAATCAAATTAAATCAAAGATACAACATATTTCCTCATTAGCTGGCAGTCAGAGACTTCTCCTGGGCTCTCACTAACTAAGCTCTCGAGTACATCTCTATGGTAACGCGTTGTATATATTCCCTCAAGCCGGTTCTATTTCTCGACTTCTTACTAACTACCAGCAGGACGTCATCGGTATATATGAGGAGAATGTTTCGATATCGTTATAGAAATATGAACAAAATAGCAGGAGACTTTTATACAACAATATCTCTACTTACATGTATGTACTGTTCATTTAGAAAATTCGTTAAAATTCCCTGACAGCCAAGAAGGGTTTGTTGGGATGACGGTGACAGTGACTACAGGGTGGCGTGGGTGAGGAATGGATAGGGGCGGCTAATTAACGGTGGAACGTATGCAGAATGAGAAACGCCGAAATGGCGTGGTATATTATATGTGGGGTACGTGTAGAGTAATTAAGCGTAAAATACGGGGATGGTGGGTATTAAACTGCAAATACCGCCTATTTATCTAGTCCACAAACCGCGCACCACACACACACACACACACACACATCCATATATATACACATCACACATCAATTGTACCTTTAATCACATCGCTTTTTTCAAAAAATGGTACTAATTCGAGACAATTTGTCGCAGAAATATACCATTAGAAAGTAATTTTCTTGTCAAAATTTTTGAAATCTTATCTATTTTCAGTTAATACTGGGAAAGATCTAAAGAATTTTCTAGAAAACTAGATAAAAATTGACTGAAAAATTGAGAGGATTAAATTGTGATCCACAAGCTGTATTGTATTCTGTGTAGGTGTATAGATATATGTGTGGGAGTTGGAAGGATGTTGTACAGTTAGATCCTGGTTTCGAGAACAGACGATTTGGCACCTACTTGATCGTTTTCACGTTAGTCCTTTGTTTGCCGTATGGAATAAAGTTGGTTGGTTGTTATCCTTTTTTTGTTGTTTCGTCTTTCTATTTCTGCAGATTATCGATTTAATGGAACTATTATAAAAGAGAGAAAGAAACCGCATACACACAAAAGGCTGATTTCCAGGATTTACGAACACATACACGCATCCACATTAAAACACAGATACAATTAATCACCATTATCATAAAATGGGTGAATGTGCTAGTATCTATAAGCTTTTCACTAAATGGACGTAAAGAAAAAACGGTTTGTTTCAGCCGGAGATTGTGGTAGTTTCAATGTGATTTATAACAATTATTTGCCTAATTAAGAGTAATTATAGCTGGGTAAGGCTAATATTTAATCTTTGCCACAATGTCTATCTATTTCTGTTTAGTTAGTGATTATTAATCAAAATCAAACAGGACGCTTTAAAGTTTTATAAGACAGGATTTAAAATCTTTAACGTAAGTCACCGGTGGAAATTCTTGACGGTATTCTAGGGGTTGGTCAATTGTGCGGTTGGTTTTTCCAACAGAATCAATTAGAATTTTAAAAGTTTCTTGAAAATTTCGCTATTGAATAGATAGTAGTGTGTCGAGTATATTGAATTATGTATGGTAACTAGTTGCCTAAAGGCGGAAAATCAAGGCAATATCCGGCGTACGGCATATCTAATCAGATACACTACGACACGTGCCTAGTTTTGTCTCCCTAACATCTACATGTACCAGGTACACGTATTAACATCTGCGATCGTTGATTGAATATGAAAGATACCATTGTGATCGACAATATATATATTTTTGAAAAATGTCTCTAAAAGGAAACTTTTTTTTTGTACAGTAAATTTCATTCAAAGCTTCTCAGATGTCAAACAATTCTCAGGACTCTTTATATATTTGGTTTATGCATCTCCAGTTCTTCCATTTCTCTCCTCCTTTTTACCACACACATCCTTATTTTATCCCTGTAGGTATCATATTATAGCACACATATCTGTGACTATAGGGGGTAAACTTTTGATGTGTACGTGACGTACTATTTACAGCAGGGAGTTGTGTGTTGTCTGTGTATATGTGTGTATCATCTGACAGATGAGACGGAGAAGACTCCTATACGTAGTATACCCAGAGGCGTAGGATACACAGTTCTGTCAACCCACCTAAACTAACATCAAGTATCAGATACCGATCAAAGAAAGAAAAATATATAGAATCTAAGATTGGTAGAAAGAGAGAGAGAAGAAAAAGATTGAATAGTAAAACAAAAATATGACTTTTTGTTTTTGAAAAGAGAAGTATTGAAATATTTTCAGGTCTACGGTTATGATGTTCGTTATTTATTACGCTATTTCGCACAAGACTTGTTGAGGAGAGTTAGGTTTTTTTCTTCTTCCATTCTAGCCACCAACAGTACTTCACTTATTGTCCAGGGAGTCTGGCAAGAAATGACATCATATTATTAGCCAAACACCAAGTCTATAAAACTCTAGGAATCTGATATATTGAGATTCTTTACCTGGTGTGATAGAATTTTCTTTCGTCAAAAACAAAGATCGATATAAATCTTACGAGATTTGGAAAAAATACATACTATATTTTAGTTACATTTTGTGCGTAACTCAAGCAGGAAAGAGAAGTCCAATTCATGCTCCAATTCCAGCTTTTATCCCCTACTTTAAAATTCTACAATTTTTTTTTTTGTTTGGAAAGAGAGCAAAATATATCAGAAAAACGAAAAAAAAAGATTGCTAGAACGGAAAGGGATGGTTTCGTTTCGTGGTTGAAAGAATCTATACCATAAAATAGAGCTTAACAAAAAAAAAGATAGATAGAGGCTAATATTTAAAGGAATAGATTATGAGTATATATTTTTTATCTATGTACGTGTAGTGAAAACAAGTGTAGAATACATAAAACTTTGGTTTTATCAGTCTTTGGAGTATTATTGAGAAATTCAATTTTGATCCGGATACGGTGCTTTTTGACACGACGGTGATAGAGTTTTTTTGTTACGAGGTGATTTTTCGTCCACAATTACTTTGTAACAACCCTATAGTTCGTATACTACCCCCAATATTTATATTGTTTGAATTATTATCTATGAAGCACCAATCAATTTTGTGTTTCATCATAAAGACAGCAGGGGGTTATGCTTTATTGATCTTGTATAGAAATTACAACAATTTTCAATACAATGCATATTTTATCGTGTTTCTATTTTTATTATTTCCTGATAATATAATGGATTTTGCAATATCATAGAAATTTTATGTTTGCATAAAACATTTTTGTAGTTTTAAACAACTCAAATATGCCAATTTTTTGTTTGAATCATTTTAAAATCATCCCCTCTCTCTATAGTATTCTTTGTTTAAATTCAACCCCTTTTTAGATTTTTGTTTAATGAAATTCACCGACACACAATAAGGAATTCAAAGGTTACAAAACTTAATTAATTTCCATCCATCTCTACTCTTGCCAACAACAATCATTCCACCCCCGCGACTCTGCCGTCGACTTGTACTTGTCGCTTTTACCTTTTTATTATTCATCGAAATACTTAAGTGAGTACGCGACCGTAAGATGCGCGATGTCATTACAACATGCATCACAGCACTTCATCATTACAGAGACGGCTAGTACCCGTTGACTTATAAGAGACGCCGACGCCCGACGTCGTAGAGATATATATAGAGAAAAACAAATTACACATTGAAAATTACCCCGGAGGAAAATTATTTCGAGCCAACAACAACAATAGGTATACAGTAACTTAGATAGGGGGAGGTGATGGGGATAGATAGAAGGATTTTATATTTTGGAAAATAGCCAGAATCAACGTGACAGGTCAATGAAGAGTATCGAAATTCGTTACAGACGATATTCTTGTTCGAGTAAAAACAATGAACTACAAGTCTATTCATCTTGGATCATTGATTCTTGAAGTTTTATTTTATTTTTTTTTTAAGGAAAAGACAACTAGCCGAAGTCAATATTTACGTTATGGTCTATCTAACAAGAATTGGAATTGAGGCTGATTTTGGAAAAATATTGTTTTAAAATTAATGAAATTTTCAGTTATAGGACAGGATGATGGGGATGATTTACTCATTCAACGTTGTAAATTCTCTTAATTGACTCTAGGGTTTGTTTGATTATAATCACGATTCACTCGCATAATACACATAGACGATAGATCGATCTCTCTACAGTTCAAATAAAGACAGGTTGATGACAGGAGGGTTTCAAATCAAATATTGAATTTAATTAAAATTAATTATAACAATTTCCAAAATTATCGCATTTATATAAAAAAAAAACATCGCTATTGATAAAAAAATGTTTGCAAATATTAAAATTCGTGTCGTGTTTGGATTTAATTAAGTGATAAACAAAAAAAAGACTGGAATCAATCAACGAGATAGTTTTTTTCGTATCTTTATTGTTTTTGAACTTTTTTAATAATAATCATCCAGATATTGGAATGAATACAGCCACAGGTACACATAAAATTGTTATCATGAATCTATCCTTTTCTGTCACATATATTTTAATTAAATCCATAAAATGGGTAGTATTATAACTAAAATTCCGGTCTCTCAGTGATCCTAAAACACATACAATATTGCTACCTGTCTGTTAATTGAACCGTATTCGCTTTTATATGGATCTAGTCTCTCCTTGTTTCTGTTGATGATGACAATGACGACGACGACGATGATATTACCGGCATCGACGTCGCCGAACGATTACACTCACAATAACGGAATAAAATGCGACATTTTAGAGAAGATATATCATCAACGACATTATTATTTCGTGTAGTATCTAGGAAATTGTCGAATCATTTGTAACATCTCGATATTTGACATATAAATGCTTTTCGATAAATCGATTTTCTCCCGTTTATTTTGTTGTTATAAATGCAACTACTACAACTAGAACAAGTAGAGAAAAATAATGTGGCATGTAGTAGAAAATGCTATTGCCGAATCAAATAGAATAGAACAACAAGAACAACCAAACTATAGAGACGGATAACGACGCTGATGATGACGGCAGTGAGGCAAAAAGCTGAAACAGCATTTCAATGTCTGTCAATGGGAAATAATAAAATTCGACAACCTCCTGTCTTCTTACTATTTACTTTTGTATGCTTTTAACATGGAAAAGACAGACGACTTAACGTTAGAGAATTTACAGGATTTTTAAATAAGAAATCGATAAAATTCCTGCCGGTTAAATTAAGGGGAACATGTGTTGTTGTTGTTGTTGTTGTTTTAGCATACACCACGTTCATATTTAATTCAAAACATTGACGACAACAACTACTGTAGGTCAGTTGTATGTATGAATAAAACGTTTTATATCCTTTCCTGTTTTCGTTTTTCTCTCGTATCCGTATTCCTGTCTCTACAAGAGAGTTTTGAAATTCTGGTTCGATATAAGCATATAAAACTGGGAATAAATGGACCGTATTGGTGAAGATTTATACCAACAGTCCAGGTCCGGTAATAAAACATTTATAACACTCTCAAAACTGCTGTTACTAGATGAAGAGATACTAGAACTAGAACAAGATAGAAAGAGAAGTTTTGCACATTATTCCACTCCGGGTTTAATTAAAAATTTATATTGCAAAGATTTGACAAAAAAAAACTATCAACTATCGTTTTATTATAATGTTCGTTCCTTTTAGAAAACACGTAATAAACTACCATATCGGTTCATTGATTCAAACAGTAAAGGAATTTTGTATTTCTGTACAAAAATTCTAGTGTAATTTCCTTTTTTTGCGTACAATTTCTGTATTTATAACTCTGAATTGATTCCTTAAAGTAAGAATTTGATACTTTTTCCGTGTAAAATTCCAGAATAGACCGATGGCCCTACAGAGAACTGAAGCAATAAATTAACATGTCGGCATGAATCAAAATTAACCCTCTCTACCATACTAGGACCTTTTTCTACGTTTCCGTTGCTCAAAGGTTTTTCATGTCTGTTATCCAGGAACATAAATACTGCATCAGACTATTCACACATGAATACGTGAAAAGAAACACACACGCTTATATACACACACACGTACACACATACACGCACAAGTACAAACAAATGTTTAAACAGGATGAAAAGTAGGGATTTTCATTCAATGAATGAATCATTTTTTTCATTTCTGATATTTTTAGAATTTTTCCACATTTTCCTCCTTTCCATACACATATCTATATAGAGATCAATCATTTTCCCCCATTCCTTTAAAATATGTCAACAGCAGCAGTTTCTATGCTTATGTAATAAACTTCGTCAGATAATATCTCAAAGATATTAAAACTGTCTAGTTTATAAGAGGGAGGAAATTGAGAAAAAAAAATGTCATAAATTTAAAGAATTTTTATTGATTTCTGATAGTTTCCAGATAATTTAAGGGGTAGATTCTTGCTTCTACTGTAATCAAAAAAAGAGAGTTCTTATAAAGATGATTTGCTATCAGCTATTACTATATCTATCTGTATATGTATACATATATATATGTCTATATGGATGTGTATGTGAGTTCTGTTTGGGTAAAATCTTTTTTAAGTAACCAGCTCACGTCTTCATTTATCTGCGGTCGACTGACAGTCAGGAGACCGGCGCCCTCCTGTTTGTGTTGCTTGCCTGGCTTGCCTCATTTACTATTCGTTCCGGTTCTAAGACATGCTTCTACGTGTGTACATAACGCATGAGTTGGTGAAGACTTGAAGACTTCAACTACACACACACACACATATCTACCCCTATAGATAATAATAATAATAGTTAAAAAAATCGATGAAACTGGTCTCAAAAAAATAATTCAATTTTTTTAACTGATTGGTTAACTAAAATTGAAAGAGGTTTAATTAACGGAATCGATTGAAGAGGAAAGAGAGAATATATATCAGCAACAAGTGGGATAAAATCAGCAATTTAACCTCTTCAATACTGGGTTAGTAAAGAGTAGAAGTAGACGAAGAAGAAGAAGAAGAAGAACAAAAAAAAATTGTATCTAACTAAAAAGTTTTTGTTTGACTTACTGTTAGATTAGTTATATAAGTGTAAGGCTCTAGTTTGAATTCATGTTTTAACCCCAATTTGTCTTGTCGTTGTGCGAAAAGGGTGGCAATCTTGTTTTTTTTTCTTGCAGGGTGGACTTGATAGTAAAATGGATGATTTCAGAAAATAAACTTTAGATAGTTAGAGAATTTCTGTATGTAGCAAACTTTTCTCAATTTTATAGTTGTGTTCACGGTACGAATAAGTTTTATATAAAGATAGAATGGCTAGAGATATATGTGTGTGTATATATATATATACGGGACAAAATGGCGGATATCCGGTCTCTGTATAATAAATTGCAATTCAAGCAAGTGTAGAGTTAGAAGAAAGATGGATTCCTCTCTCGTTCTCCTATTATAAAGTCTTTCCTACCCTTCAGTCACCTTTTAGGTTAAAGGGGGTTAATTGTTCGTTACTAACTCTAACCAATTTATCAAACATTGCTGACAATCTAGAGACAACTACGAATATTATTGGCAATTTAATAAAATAGATTAACACTTTAACAAAACAAGTCACGTTAGCACATCTTCGTTACATTTTTATTCGACTGTATTATTGTTAAGTTTAACAATACTCTGAAATTCAGATTAGTCAGCAATAGATCTGTTGTTGCTGTTGTTGTTGTTGTTGTTGTTGTTATAGAATCGGTAATCATTAGTCTGTACAGATAACAGTGTTAATTACATCGTTAGTAATTAGACAGTACGTTGTCCATTTCAAGAGCTGAGCAATGCTTTCAATTAATTCCACTGTTATACGGAATATCGATCTGTTAATTCGATATAAATGATCATAAATAACAAGTAATTATTATTGGATAGTTGTAGATGTCTAAAATTAGACTAATTTAAATAAACCAGTGTGCTATCAACTATATGGATATAATGTTAAGCATGCTCCCACATAAACTGCTATTTCTATACATAACCGCCCCTTGAAATTTTCATCATTTTGCGTAGATAATTTGATCAAAAATACAGATTCTAG
This sequence comes from Iselma pallidipennis, assembly GCA_037464855.1. Taxonomy (NCBI): domain Eukaryota; kingdom Metazoa; phylum Arthropoda; class Insecta; order Coleoptera; family Meloidae; genus Iselma; species Iselma pallidipennis. Next base: position 84,734 of record JAZBHA010000124.1, on the reverse strand, counting down.
TGATCCGTATCTAAATTGAAGAAGAATTGGACCAAGAACTTGATCGTTTTTACAAAGAGTCAGTTTTTCGATCTTGTCGCTTTTGCTTAATGAACGTTATGTTGCCATATTTGCTATTTTTTTGAAACTTTAAAAAGAACAAGATTTTCCTGTTTTTCTCCTACATCTGCTGTTGTTACGACTTTCAAATAAAATTTGTCTGCTGTTCTTCTAGTTGGTGTCTCGTATTACTGTCAAATACTAACATTTTCCCGTCAATTACTCCCGACGGAAAATTCAATCTACACTAGAATTTGTTTAGTTTTATTTATAATTTAGATAGATTTTAGTTCGACTTGATTCCACATTAAATATTGACGTTGCATGTCGGAAAGTTGGCAACTTAATTAGACTAATACTAGTCGTCGTCGTCGTCGTCCTTCAGTTGCTTTTGCATCTCACAATTTAATTCACTCAAATCGTTTGAATATTTCATGTGTACGTTATAGAGAGGGATTTAGTTTGAGGGGGAAAATGTTCAGGGGTTTCTTGTTTTTTTTTTGGGGAGGGTTGAACAGATAAGAAGATTGATCAGAAATTACTAAAGCTTTACGCACAGTTAAAGGTGGTGGCAAGGTTTTTCCTACCATCTCAGAATTCTCGTTTTTATCCTTTCGTTTTTCCTCCGTATTTGATTCGATTTGGACAGTTGGAAAATGTTTCGATTAGTTTCTCTTAATTTGATTTTAATAGATCTGTTTTTTCCCCCCAGGTGTTGTTATTTATAAAAGTCATAAATTTATCAGTAAATACCTCAAAAACTGCCATTGTTATCTCGTCTGGTGGTTGTTGTTGGTGGTTTTTTTTTATAGACTATTTTGTGTGCATATATTTCTTATCTCTAAATTATGAATGACTAAAATAAGGACCTAACCAACTATTTTATATTTTCCCAACATAAATCCCAACCCATACCATTCCTTATCTGTTTTTATATGAGTGTTGTATTATAAAAGCAACTTCCATAATGTTTTTCTCGCCTCTCTCTCTCATAGTTTTCCCTTTTGAAATTGACTTTTATCTCTGTTTTTTTGCTGTCTATCTCTATCTCGCTCGATTTCCGTCTGTCTGTCTGTTTTCCACCATCCCCCTTCGTTCGTACAATATTTTGAGTTGTAATTTCTAAGCAACACTTTAGACGAATTTTCCTGTCAATTTCGTTCCTTTACAGAAACACATCCCTTCTACCCGTACTACTAGCTAGAGAAGCTTAAAGATAAGCCTATGTTCTGTAACGTAAACACGTACTAAATCATCTCACTCAAACTCTGACTGACGGGGTTCTGGGGGTGATGGAAATGGAAAAAAGGAGAGAAAAAAACATCATCATCCCCATGATCGTCGTCATCATACATACATATATACCGCCTCCAGGTACCTACTTTCTTCGTGTTGTTGTTTCATCCGAATTTTACGGTATTTTAAAGAGGCCACGTAACAAGATTTTTATGCCACATCATAAGACTCAACATACATACATATATATATATATATATAATATAAAACTTTTGAGAATCTCTTATCCTTAAGGTTATTTTGCATTTTAATCAAAAAAAGTTCCAAGTTGTTGTTTTTTATTGAGGAAAGTTACGGAAAAAGACAAGACAGAGAGAAAGAGAGAATTACCCTCTTTAAAATGGTAACGACGTGATCTGTGTTTAATTAAATTAATCGAAAAGGGTTGAACGATGTCGACGTAGATGATGGGTTGGTGATGGCAACACGGATAACACCCCTTTAGGGGTGGAGATGTATAAAACAAAGATCTACTGCTTGGACGAAATATGAACTTTGATATAAACTTTTGTATAAGTTAGTTTGGGAAATCTGCAAAACTTTTTGAAGGTCCTTTGGGATATTTTCGACGAAGATTTTTGTCGTACATCAGGGACCAGTTGTGGAATTTTGTTTAAATTGTCTTTGCATTAATTCCATTGTGGGTGTAAAAGGTTACCCATACAATCCCGGTCAGATAGTATTTCCACACACAAATACAGAATGTATTCACAAACTGACCGCATTGTTTTCAAACCGGATTACATACGAAACATTACCAACAAATACTAAATTTCGGACCAATACACACACAACTATAGTTCGGAGAAGGACTAAGAAATGATCCCTTTTGCTTTTCGGGATTGTGTATTAAAGGAATTAAATTGAAAGCGTACTGAACTAGAGATCGAAATGGATTAAAACAGACAACTCTGTAGGAGTTGATAATTTTGCATATCCTTGAATACAATTAATTTGTATTATTATTATTATTAGAAACTTGAATAGAGCGACAATTACTTCGTTAAAGAATCAATTTCTACTTCATTACTATTAGAGATTTTAACTGATTCTTTATTCTATAAGAGACTCTAATAGAGTTCGCTCTATTATTATTATATTGTTGGGAGTTGAGGGAGGAAACTTCACCTCTTGTATGGCTCAGAATTTGGCTCCAATATTCAGTTATTGAATACGTTCGAGAAGTGTTCTCCCGCCATGTCCGGTTCTATAATTATGCAGCTTGTATTCATAAAATCAAACTATTGTTGTAGTTTGTGTAATATTGATAAACTTTAGAATCTACCACTATTATTAAACGCAGCTTACAATACAACTAGAGAGATCCTTGTTTCTCGACAAAAGACTGGCCACGTCATCATCACCATCATCATCATCATCATCATCACTTCAGCAAACTTAATCGATTCACTAATAATAAAAGCTTTCTATTCGGTGTAAGTGCTTGTGTGTTTATCTGCGGGTAATTGAAATTTTAGCGGAGAGAGAGCAAAAAAATAAGGAAATTCGAGAAAATTCTAAAATTTCGATGATCATACTAAAATCAAGCTTTATCGACAATAATCTCGGATGTTGTTTCATTTATTTATAGCCACTTAACTGTCTTTTATCAGCATACAAATAGAAGTTAAAAGCCTGCCAATAGAACAAAATAAAACTAATAGCAATCCGAGTAACATATTGAGCGAGATTTAGATTAAGGTTTAACTAAACCCTTTGAATTTTTCAAAAATAATTCACAACACAATAAACTGTGACTTTTGTGGATTGTAACAGTGGCATTTGTACAAAAATCAAACAATTAGTATTTGAATTATTGATAAAAAAATCAAGCAATATACATGTTGCGTGTAAAAATGGTGGAGGCGCCGGGCGATTCACGCATATCTTAAATTTTTACGAAATAGAATGGAATAGAAGTACAAAACAGTTCGATTTATACCTGTTTTTGAGAAAAATGTAGTTAATTTATGTAAAAGCATCATGGAACTCGATCTAGACGCTCCATTATGAGCCGGATGTAGAAGATACTTCTGACAATAGAGTAATAGAACAAAAAGTTAATACTCAGCTCTTAGAGGTAAGAAAATACGAGTAATAAATTGAATGAAATTTAAATAATAGTAGAAGTGATATTCGAAAAGAAGCTACACTAGTTTAACGGGCAATTTTTTTAGTTATTAATAACGAAAATCGTATTATAGGACGACAGTTAAGTTCTATGTTATCGATTAGAAATAAATGTAATCATGAAATAGATAACATTCTGTTATATTGAGGTAAATTTGATTTATTGCAGTTTAAAAAACTATAAATAGTTAATTTAGATAAAAGGTTCTACAGCTGGTAACGATGTAAAAAACCGTTTTTCATTTAGTCCGTTATTACGAACTAATACACCTGCTCACTATTATTTTGAAATGTTCCTTTTTTCCCCTGTCGTGTCCTTTAATTCACTGAATAAAGAAAATCAATATCAATTTCTTCTATTATTCTCTTTATTTCTTTCAATAATTACCCCCCAATTTTCTACGTTAGTATTGTCAACATGCTGTGCCCGGAATATAACAGAAAATGTCGATATCAGTTTGTTCAAGAAACGTATACTGTCCAATAATACGTCTCTGATAAGTCATTAAGTTCAACTAATTGGTTCGATGAACAACTCCGAATTCTGTGTGTTGATAACAATCCGGAAACTTGTCTTCGAAACAAAATGGAAGAGATTTGTTTATATTTGGGTGAAGGGTGGTGGTGCTAGTGGTGGTGGTTGCAATGGAACAAAATCACGACCACCTTCAACTTGATGCGATTTAATTCTAGCTACTTAATGTGTAAATATTTACCACCATCCCCTCTTACCATCTCACTCAGTCAGTACAGAAATCTAAACACAAGAAAATCAAAATAAGATTTAATAAAGTTCGAAATGAAAATCGGGGGTGGCAATTTCCCTCCAATCTACCTCTACTACTATGGGCACAACCCTGGTTCACAATTTTATTCATCTACCTCTCTACTGTGTTGTGGTTGTTATTCGCCACCATCACCACCAATGCTAGTACTGACGTCGTCATTTGTTTCGATTGCTTTTGTTTCCCTGTGTGAACTGAACACTACCCCGTTGATGTTAATCGAAAGATTAGTTTGAGTAAGGGTGGCTTTTTGTGTGTGTAAATAAAAAAAATTATTTACTTCCCTGCCTCTCTCTCTCTCTCTCTCTGTTTCTCTGTGAATATGTGTGTGTATAATAAGGCTATTAAAATATTGAATTTACGAATAATGTTAGAAAAGACAAACGGAAATGCGCCTTGTGAGGGTGAGGGTAGTTGATGATGGCAGCAGCAGGAACGTTAGCAACCAAGAATATTAATATCTTCTTCTTTATTAGTTGCTTTATGGACCATAAGCAGTGATAGCGAGATTTTTTTTGCCTCTTGTTAAATATTAAAATTAACGCCAACCTTCATTAAATTGACGTCAATTTTTTCTCTCTCCCTTCTTCTATTTTCTTTAATAAAAATTGATTAGTTTAAATTTTTTTCTATATCTTTTTTTTTCTCCCTCTCTGGCAGTTACAATTTCATCCACTTTTTTTTTGGGATTTTTTTTGTTAAAATGGATAGAATGCCCATGAGGTCGATTTGTCAAAAGTAAAGTAACTGATTATACCTCTTTTCCTACTAGCTGCATTAGGTCGATTGCATCAATATACATATACACACATACATATAAGATTAATGCGTCGATATGAGAGTAATGGATGGCATTTTTTCCACGTTGTCAAATATTTGCTCTTATTCCATGGTAACTACTACAAGACAGAATGAGATAGATAGACTACAAGACGAAATATACATATAAACAGGCATAGGAGGACTATCTGTCATTCTTTAAGACAGGACCGTACTTGGAATTGACAAGGGTTGTATATATAGTTTAAGTAAAGTGAGAGAGAAAAATTCTATAAATCTTTTAAAAACATTTTAGGTTGACATCACGAATTGCTTTTTCAATTTTTCCTGTTTTTTTTTGTGGCTAAAGAGGGATGGGGAAAAAAAGATTAACGATAGTAGTGGTCAGATGCGTTATTTACCAAAAAATAATTAAAATTCATCACATCTCTCCACTGTACGATGACGTATTATTAATCGTACATCAATGTCGATAGGGGCTGTTTGGTAGGGTGGTAGGTTATTGTTTGATGGCGTTGGATTTAATGAGGCAACATTTACAAGCATACAACAAAGTGGTTTTTGTGTTGTGTTGTTGTTGTAATACAGAAACACTATTGCGTGTTAAATACCCGTCAAGACCTCACTACTAATTTGGAAATAGTTTCAGTTTACAATATTAATCACTAGTAATGGTGGTAGTGGCCGATTTCCAGCCCCCTACTACTAACTAGAGAATTTGCAGGAATTTTTACATGTTTACATGTTTCCACTGGGGGTATTAGAACAAAGTTTCCGAAAATTTCGCTACTTTCTGTTAATCGATGATGATCTTAAATGTGGAGTTTTAATGAAAACTGGCGGCTACTATATTAGCATCGAGTTAGTGTCGGTTCTTAATATATCAACGGTTTCTCTAGAGAGAATCAACTAGAAATAAACACACACACATATAGATATAAAAGGGAAACTGGAACACTGCCGCCACCGGTATTTGGTGATTCATCTCAATTTGCCAAATTGATATCGACTTTTCACTATTTTCAATGTTCTCCGATAATTAATAACCATTGACGCTGAATTAAAAACATATCCATTATCATGAATCATCATCAAACTACATACATATATGAGTATTTTTTTAATCAAATAGTTGTTGGAAAAGTGTTGGTAGGAACAATGGAAGGCATTAACTATCGAAAACTGACCCCGTATCCATATTTTCGTGACAGTTTCTACCACCAACAACTACTTACCGACTACAACTATGAATAATTTATTTTACATTAAACTTGGTTAAAAGGGACGAGAATATGGTGCAAAATTAATGTCGTGCAAATTTTGATAGTGATAAGTGTAAAAGGAAAATTTTGATAAATGGTCAACACTCATGCAAAAATACATTTCAATTTAATTATATTGAAGGAATTTTCTCAAACAGTTTAAACTTTGCGACTTTATACTTTTCATTCTATTCGTATTCGAAAACTTGAAGATTATTAAAATTCAAACTCGTCAAATCTGTGTGGATCAATGTCACTTTTTCCTGTTTCCTTGTGTGGTGTTTGTTTTTCTGTACGACTTACGCAAAATGGAAAAAGAATTTTAATCAATCCGAAACAAACAATATTTCAAATTTTCCTGGTACAGCTAAAAAGAGAAATAGAAACAACCAACAACTAGGATTCAAGGCACGTTATAGTGAAATATTTCATAGTTGTTGTGTAATAGTGTTTTCTATTAAACAGGATAAAATCCTGACTGTGTGACAGAATTCGAATAGATTTCACACAGGAACCGGAACATCTACAACTATTTAACAGGAAACTGAAACTGTAATGTAATAGAATTACAAGAGCAAGTTTGATTCCAAGAGTTTATGTAAATGCCAAAAACATAGCCATTAGTTAATTAAATATAGAAGATAGTTTAATTAGAATTGTGTGGAGATATTATATTGTGTTATTCTGTTCTTCCCGTTCCCTTTGACCATTCTTTTGTGCTTCTCCGGTATGTAACGTACTATAGCTATCGGAAATAAAAGCCAATAATAACATAAATATAGCTCAACATATACACACAAAAGGAGTATTGACATCAAAAACCCCAAAGTTCAATCTAGATTACAAACGACGTGGCATGTTGTGTAATAAAAACAAACAAGAAATGAAAAGGGGCGCTGACAGAGATGGTCATAACAAACAAACACACCAACAACATCAACAAAAAAAAAAAAAAAGATTTGATTGATTAGTTAAAATCAGGATATATCTTTTTGATAACAGAAAGAAAATCTCTCAAAAGCTTACAGCTTAAAGTCGCCTTTGGCGACAGGACCACTACCGGTTATTCAGTTCCTTTTCAGTTCTTT
>JAZBHA010000124.1:38103-77315 GCA_037464855.1 Iselma pallidipennis | reverse complement strand
CCCCCGTATTGTATTCATCAAAACCTGTACGTCTCAAAAATTTTAATAAAAACCCAAACCTTATTGCCGCCATAAATCGTGCCAGTTTTTCTTTTCATATTTTCTCTTCCCTTTTTTATTGTATATAAGCAAGCGATATATACAGATTTGAACCGGGAGCAAGCAATTAAATTAAATTAAATTAAATTGATTTATGGATATTTTATAATTATATCAGTTAGAAGTGTTATCTGTTATGTTAATCTACGCATATGTGTGTGTGTGTGTGTGTGGATTGTGTTGTACAAAATACAAATAATGCAAAGACGAGAATTGTACTAGTGCTGGTTCAGTTGCGACCTAACAAGCCAGCCAGATAATTGGAAAAGCCTGGGGAAATAAAACGATTCTGGGGGGATTTTGGCGCGTGAAAACACCAGATCCAATAATCCCCACCTTCCTTCTATATCGTCGGTCCACCGTCACCATCAACCAGATTTAGTTGGGTGTTGAAATAATAGAATAGCAATAAAACAATGATTTCTTTTGTTTATGCGGTGATAGAATAGGGATTTGAATTGAACCAGGCGGGACGGGCGCGAAATACTTGTGTAGTAATTTACACCGAAATTTACAATGTAAACGTACTTAGTCTTTACATGTAATTGGAATTCAATCAATGTGAATAGTTTGTGTGATTAGATAAGACACGAACTTGTGTACAAACATTGATTACGTTCCAATCAGAAATTAAGGGTCTCCCATAAATATGCTTATCACCTTATCAAATGTTAAATTCTTGTTGGTAGATTGTGGATGGTAATGCAAAAACGGACGTTTCTAATCGAAAGGAGCCAGGAATGTTCTGTGGTGAAATTGAACAGCCGCAAACTTTTATGTCAGAAACATCATTTGTTAAAGTGCTATTCCATAGTGACAACTTTACCGATCAAACGTATTTTAGTTTTGATACAAGAGCTGAACAACAACTTGTTGTCTATTTACGTTACGGACAACATCCGGAATTGTATCCGAATCGACGTGGAGAAGTTGTACAAGGGTAAGTTTTCTAATCAGTCTATATACAAAAATCATTATTTTCAATACCGATAAAAATTTTACAGTTCATATTGTGAACGAATCTTTCGAGATTGTCGTTTACAAACCTGCTATGTTCAATCACCGGCATATCCTGGTGTTTATCCAAGAAATCTACATTGTCGTTATTATCTAAATACAAGACTGCCATTTATCAAACTTTATATAGAAAATGAAGAATTCAATATTGATGGACAAAGATGCGAGAACATTATGACTTGTCCAATGAGACCAATTTCATCAGGTTAGTCCTACTATCCTTTTTTACACAAAAACAACAATAATAATAATAATAATAATCCAGTTTTCTACCCCCTTTACATTAAACCAACCGTAATAAGCCACCATTTCAACACACAAAATAAACATCTAATTTCTGCATAATTAATGTGCACACTTATTTGCAAATCTAATAGGCGGTATATTGTATTGTATAATCTGGTAATATTCTATACATATATGCGTATACAAAGGGTTAAATAACAATATATACAAAACACTTGAGGGAAGAGATGTGAATAAAGAAGATTTTTGTATTATTTCACATTTCAACACCTTTTAAAACACCAACAAGACCGACAACAACAATAACAAAAGAACCGGTAACGATTAAGAACGACACCGTTTCATGTTTATAGACCAGTATTTTAATTAATGACGTGTTTATGTTTTAATGACAGTGAAGAATTTTAAATTGTTGACAACATTTTATAAAAGCAGAGAACATCAAAGTTTATCATCTGAACTCATCTTGTCCACAATACGGTCTTTCCGTTCTAAATAGAAAGAAAGAGAAAAAGAAAGAGAAAACTCCTATATTTTTATGATCCAAACACGACTTTGTTGTTTGAAGAAAGAAGCCAACATTGAAAAACATTAATCATTAAAAAAACCGGCAACACAGTAGCAATGGTTCTTTTCACGCGATTATGGTAGATTTAGTTGTACACACATAAAACACATATCTTTTCATTCAAGAACATTTTTCATAGCTTTCTCCATTCATTATTCTCACAAAATAAACATAAACTAGTGATATGATATAGAACTTGTAATATAATTAAACACGTGACTTTGAGGCCGATTGTAGACGAAGTTCCAAATTGTTTCAAAACCTTATTCATATCATTTTAAAGCCTAATTTTTGTGGATTTTAAAGGTCAAAGTTGTATTGATAACATTTTATTAGTTTCCAAGTTACTGATTAATAACCAGCATAATGTACGAAGTTGTTTATGAAAATGGTGGATGCGCCGGGCGAGTTTTAAAAGCGTCGATCTTAATCACTTTACGATAAAAATATGAAGTGCACTATAAATCGATTTATTTTTATTTTCAAGAAACTAGAACTAATTTAAGTGAAAACTTGTGCGTCAAGTTTCAATCGAAAAGTTGCAGTTGCAACCCTTAAGGACTCAATAAACAAAATTCGTTTTATCAAAGAAACCGAAAATGATTTATGGATAAAATAAACGATTATAATTTAAAAAAAATAAAGAGCGGAATTTAGTAATTCATGTAACACATTGTGATTTTAGTAGGGTTTTACGGTGTTACGAATTAAAATCTTCTAAATTTTATTAACGGAACATGAAGGAAATAGGAGAAACAGTTAAAAGTAACATAAAACGAAAAGGAGAAAAACGGTAAGAGCTCATCTAAAGTTATTGTTATCGTTATGTTTACACCCGTTAAATTCCATTCGTCCTCTATTCGGGAAGAAAAAAGTCCTAACATTACCGCAACGGAAAGGGCGAAAAAGAAAGTAGTTTGTATGCCAACAATTTCATCTCTACTATAAATATTGAACGTGCATGTCCGGTAGCCTATAGAGGAGGAGGTCAAAAGACCAATCGCATATCTTTTATGTATACATTTATCTATCTATAGTTTTTATAAAATAGAATTTAGTGTTTTAAGAATCAGACCGGAAGACTTTTTCCGTCTTTTCCTGTCTCTTCCGGGAGAAAAGACGGGAAAAAGGGAAGAGAAGTCGTAAAAAGTTTCGTGAGATATTCAAGACACAGACCCACACACACTGACACACACGTACACATATATACAGGAGAGAAAATGGCAAATTTAGAAACGATTTTACGACAGACAGAATTTGTAATTTGTTGGAATTAGGAAGTGGAAATTCTCATCAATGTGTTGAAGGAATGAATAAAAAAAAAAAAACGAGGAACAAGAGGATGGTTTTATTGGTCGTCAATAGTTTATTGAAAGACGTTCTTGTTTTCTTTTTTAGGTCAAGAAAATTGCCCTTATGATTACATAAAAATCTATGACGGTAAGAACGAGTTTTGTCCGGTTATTGGTACATTCTGTGGTATGGGAAAGTTTCCATATTCAATAATTGGTACATCACAAGATCTATTTGTTGAATTTGTATCATCACCAGCTGGTATTTCTAGCATTTCTTTATCATTTTTATCTTCTCGATAATTAATGTTTTATTTTTTTTAAAGGTCCACTATTAAATACTGGTTTCCATTTTAATGTTGGTAATTGGCCAGGACATGTTGATACAGCTGGTAGTCGTAATGGTACATGTGATTGGCTGTTATCATCGGAAAGTTTACGTGCAAGTGGTGATAGTGAAGGTATTTTTTTATCAGTAGCACATTGGTATCCGCCACATACAAGTTGTACATATCTAATGCAAGGTGAAGAAGGTGAAATTGTTCGTCTCTATTTTCCTAGGTAATGAAACTTTCTGGGTTTTGGTAAAAAAACTCATATCTAATCTATAAATTTGATAAGTCGTCTTATTATTTTTTACTGAACAATGTTAAATCCATTACGAGATCCTAATTATTAATAGAGAGAGTTATTCCGTTCTCGAGTGTATGTCAACTGCACGACGGTAAGATACCCACGTGGAAATTTTGTATTTGTGGTGATCGAGCCCCAAATTTATGCAAACAACTGCCACCACTTCGCGACCTAGAGCGTAACGGTTTGGAGTGCACGATTGCGAAGGGAGTGAATAGTAAAGGCAGCTTTTGTTGTACAGGTCGATCGAAGTATTATTACTGTCGTGCAGTTGGAAAACCCCGCTTTCTCTGTTATTATTTCAATCAGTGCCGGACTGGACAGGGGGGAATATGGGGAGATTTCACCCAGGGCCAAAGAGTTTTTGGGGGCCAAATAGCGTTTGAGGGGACACCGATGATTTTTTAAAATATTTTTTTTGATCAACTTTTTAAAAACAAAATCTAATTCCATGGTGTGCTATAAAACTTACCCTTTTGATGATCTTCTCCGATAAGGTTGTGCAGTCCCCCAACGCTGATCATCAATGGTGGATGGTAGTGGTCCATTTGGAAAACGTTTCATAATAAAACACTTCACATTGATAACTTTTACGATTCATTGTTAGTGGTAATTTCACGCCCGCACTTGCACTGATTGACTCACAACACTATTTTATTTGTAATAATAGATTAAAATAATTTTAATGTTGACTCGTCGATGTTTTAAAATCAACTGATAAGAAAACTTGTAACAATAAATTAGACAAAGGATATTATGCAACTTTATTTCGTATGTATCGTTGTTCAACTAAAAACCTAAAACTTGTGTGTATACGTGTTTTGTACTGTTGTGTCGTAAAGTATGTAACAGCTAAGTAAACAGTGTCGGACTGGACAGGGGGATATGGAAAGATTTCTCCCGGGGGGCCAATCGGGGGCCAATTTTTGGGGGCCAAATCGGGTTTGAGGGGCCACCGATAATCTTTCAGTAATTTTTTTGATCGCCAGCGAAAGAAATACCTTCGTTTCTTATAAATTCCCCCCGGGGCCGAGGTAAGCCAGTCCGGCCCTGATTTCAATAGAGAAAGAGAATATGAGTACAATTATTAGGAATTGTTTGAAATTTCTTGACTATATTTCCAAAAATTTTGTAATAATTGTGATCTTTATGTGTATTTATTGTTTTTTCTGTCTGTTTTGTAGTTTTCGTATAAACCGTATAGAATCACCGATCCAACCAATAGATGGTGATTGTGGTGAATCGTTAACATTATATGATGCTTCATGGCCTGATGATTCAAAAATTATCAAAACATTCTGTGATACATTTTCAAAAGCAATGGAAAAATACGATTTTATATCAACAAGTAATTCATTATTTGTTAGATTCGAAAGTAAAACTGGTAGTTATAGTGGTTCATCATTATATTATTGGGCGCATTATGATTTTTTCAATAACACGAAATTTGGTGAACCAATACCAGGTAAAAAATGTGATGAAATTTTCACGTCATGGCGTCAAAAACGCGGCTATCTACGTTCACCATTAAATACATTAATCTATAAACAACAGAACAATGATGATGTACAATGTTTATATCGTTTTGTTACTGATAAACGTTTATATGCACGTATTATATTGAGAATAATTAATATAAATTTTAAAGAACATCCATACAGTCATGGACCGTGTCAGAATTGTTTAGAAGATCGTGTTGATAAATTAATAATATGGGAACCAATACCATATGGTATGAATACAACAATACCATTAACAAAAGCAGCACAAACTGGTGATGTTATATGTTTGTGTAATAATCAACAAACAACAACACAAATAATATCAAAAGGGGAACAATTAAATTTACAATTAATTATTGATAGTAGTCATTCGGCATTAAGTTATTTTAAATATAATTTACCATTATTTGAGGCGACATATGAATTCATTCATGGACCATTATGTGGCCCACCTATTATACAACCAACAACTGATGGTGAAATACATTATCCATATTATGAAGCAATCGGGTATGTTGAACCACCAAAAACTATACATTGTATATGGGAGATTAAAGTGAACCGTGAACGGGATTTATGGTTGCATTTTGATCGTATCAAATTCACAACAAAGACATGTGAAGATGGTATTATTGAGATTTATTTGAAAAACCATCAATTACCATATTTATCGATATGTAGTGAAAATATAACATTAGCTAAAGAATTACCGATATTATCAGCAGCTGAACTAAATCCTGATAATACAGAACCAAGTCTAACGATACATTTCATTGGACGGACATTACCGACAAGAGCGGTCTTTAAAATTGCATGGACGGAATTGTTCCATTTGCCACGTAATCAAGATGGTAGTCTACTATCATCCAGATTAACAGAAGGTGGTATTATTCATGATGATAACAATAATAATATTGAAGGATGTGAATTTACATGTCCTGGTGAAGCTGGTCTTTGTATACCATCTAGACTAGTCTGTAATGGTATTATAAATTGTCCCAATATTTCCGATATTAAAGGTAATTATTATTGGAAATTTATCAAAAACAATTAATATAATTAATATTTATTTTGTTTATAGCTTTAAGTGATGAATCACCAGAATTGTGTGTTCGTGAAAATAATCCTGAAATCAATTGGATTTATGTTGGAATTGCTTTAATATCACTCCTATTATTATTGTGTTGTTGTTGTATTTATTTATGTCGGAAATGTTGTTAGATACTATTCAGTGGTGATTATTAATCATTATAATAACAATAATTATTAAAAAGGAAAAAAAATGAAAAAGCCTTAAAAGATTCGTTACAGAAATAGATCAATCCTTAAATTATTGTAAAATTAGTAAAACAAATTCAAGTTGTCATTAATGTAAAAATAGTTTTGTTCCAACTAGCAGTTTGAAACTAATCACGGATTGCTCTGTAGTTTTTTACTGCGCATGCCTAATGCCAAATTGTTTGCCTTGGAACGTGCGTTGATGACGAAAGTCTATATATACAAGTCGCATTACAGAGAGAAGGATAGTGGGTTGCAAACATACAGGATTGTTTGCGTCTGGCTTTTCTGATAGTTTTGTACTGGTAGTTGGAACAGAACTAATAACAACAACGACAATCATGAAACTAAAAAAATAAAACACGAATAATTATACAATAATTTATTTATTATTTCTGTTATAATTCAAGGATTGAATTATTTCTAATTAAAACCAGAAATTGCTCGAAAGAATTAAGACTCAATAAAAACAGACTGTAGAGTAACTATGATATGAATTAAAATAATAATAATAATGATAACAGTTAATAAAAACCTTCAAAATGAAAAGTGCACAATATAGAAGTGGGACAATTTCCGTTTTTGTTTATTTTTTTTTTAATTATTATTGACGATGATACTAATGAAAAACTATTCAAAATTAGTGATTTAGAAATTTTAGACATTTTGTTCGTCGATTAGTGAAGATTTGCACATTTACACGGAAATTTATGAGAATTTAATGCGTTTGTAATAAAGTATTCTTACTTATTGCCAAAAAGAAGAATGCAAAATATTCAGAAAACGAAACAAACCAAACATTGTAAATTTCTTATAGCGATAAGTTTTCAATTTGAATAATGTAAATAATTGAAATTAATAATAATAATAATAATAATAATAATAATAACGATAATAATGTAATTTCACATTTCTATGTGATACAAATAAATCATTGTTTAAAAAAAAGGGTTTCTTTTTCTTTCCCTTTTTGAATGTTTAATATAGGGTGTCTCAACACAACATACCCTCATAAATTCTTTTTGTTGTAGAAAGCAAACTCTTAGAACTAGATTTGTCTTACAGAGGGCTACTTTTCAGTGAGACATTCTATGTATGGGTAGTTTGTTCAAGACAAAGTGGGCTTTAACTTGTAAAGTCACATTCTAAGTTCATTGCACGTTAAAAATATACAGTTACTTAATTAGGACACATCTGGAGCCGGATGTTTTGGTGCAATAAAGAGACTGTCTCGCTCCACCGATGGCCACCAAAATAACCGAATTCCATTGTATAGGTATAGTTTTGAACATGGAAATTGGTTTTTATTATGATATAGGTACACCCATTGTGTTAAAGTTAAAGATTTCAACAACAGTAGGTAGTTTATGACTAGAAACGTTGAGGTAGTTCAAGTCTTGCCAATATCAGAACCGTATTCTAATATTTAATCAGCTACAATTAAAATGAAGAAAACTGTAAAAAATATTTGAGTTTTTCTTATTTTAAATTTGTAGATTTTTAAACTGAACCAATATGTCGTAGGTAGGTATATAAAATTCTCTGTTCTGCTTTATTCTTCAATGTTATGTTATTTTTTTGAAAAATATGGTAATATTGGTAAGCCCGACTCTGTTTGAAAGAATTTGCAGGTAGTTTTGCCGAACAGGTGCCTATCCTTTTTTGAAGATATCTCTGTAATTAGAGTTAAGAGATCATAAAAACCAATGGGGATTGTTTACCTCCCACCCTAATGGTGGGAAATTGCACAATTGCTTCCACCATTTGAGTGGGGATAAACTTCTGGTTTTGAACATAGGGTGCTTATACTTCTAACGTCTAGAGCAGTGATTCTCAACCACTGTGCCGCGGCACTTTAGTGTGCCGCGAGATTTTTGAAGTGTGCCGCCAAATCTTACGAATGCATACAATAAAAATTATTTTCTATGATCGTATGTATAGTGTGACTGTTCTCATGCAGTTCTTTCAAATTTATCTTATTGTTAGTGTGCCGCCAAATTTTTTAATTATCAAAAGTGTGCCGTGATGGGAAAAAGGTTGAGAACCACTGGTCTAGAGGGTGCTAGCTGTTTGAGCATTGTCAACATATCCTTCATAATGCTTAAACAGGTAGCACCCTCTAGACGTTAGAAGTATAAGCACCCTATGTTCAAAACCAGAAGTTTATCCCCACTCAAATGGTGGAAGCAATTGTGCAATTTCCCACCATTAGGGTGGGAGGTAAACAATCCCCATTGCTATGTCCAAAACAAGTGTGTATAGACATACATACGGACTTAGACTGTGACCTTACTAGTTAAAGTTAACAGTACAGTAGAACTCCTTTAATTCGTTTGATATCGGAACGGATTAACGAACTTTTCAAAACGATATTTATGTGCGGCTATACTGCTGGGTGCAATGTTCTCGGTACATAGGCGAAAAGAGGGGCGGGAGTGGTTTGTTTGGGTAGAAGTTTACCTGCTCTGGACAACCTCCTTCACTTTGTACTTCATTGTTGTCCTCATACAAAATCTCTATAAAGTGTTCTCACTCCCGTCCCGGCCTCTTTTCACCTTTGTACCTAGAACATTGCACCCAGCAGTATAATAGCGCAAATATTATTACAACATTAGACAATCTAATTTTTGAGGAAGTTCTTTATTTTACCTACAATTAGAAAAACATCTCTGCTGCTTCCCGATGAGTTACATTAGATGATTTGACCAACCCCATACTCAGGGAGCGTTTTGAGTGTTAAAGCATCCCCCACAACATTATTACATCAAGCAAAAACCCATGAGAATATAATTTGAAAAAAAAATGATGATCAAGTGACAATATTCTAAAAATTCCCACCTAACCATATAAGCAGAGCACCTTCCTATAAGGAAAATGTTCCGTATAGCCCTGAACTTAATTGTTTATATTTACATACCATAGGTATAGATCGTGTTTTATGTGACGGATTAGCGAAAGTTAACAAATAACGGATTAAAGGAGGAAATTGGGAAAGACTATTTTTAATCAATCATTTTTTAATCAATTATTTATTTAATTGTCAATTAATGAAGGTAATAATTATAGTTGACTTGGCAAACAGATAGGTTATACCGATTAATTTAAAAATAAACTTAAAGTGAAAACGAAAAAGTCCCGCGAAAATTAGTTTTCTTATGAAACTAAATTTAACATGAAAACAATTTTAAAAATAGTCTTCCAAGTTGACTTATGTGTAATCAACAGAGTGCGTATCACGAACAAAGAACAGAATTACAACAATAACATTATCACAGATAATGCTCAACAAAAATTATATTAACAGATTATTGTCGAATATATTGAAAATAATGTATATTTATACCAACGCAGTTTAATTTAACAAAAAAAGACCTTGTACCAGTTCAATGTCTTTATTGTTAGTTTCCGTAATTTTTCAACGAATTTCACAATATTTGCAAGAATCATCCTGACTGGGGGGAAACCCCCACAATTAAGTTGAATGATCTTCATCTTTAATGAATGAATTAATCAAATAAATTAACTGGGGCAAATCTTAACGTCATTCTTCTTTCCCAATGACGTATCGTTGAAAATTCCTATCAATTTATAAAACCTAGAATTTTCGCGTAAAAACACAAAAAACCCAACAACAGTTGTTGTTTATCTTGTCTTACGTGATTATTATAAACATAATAAAAAAAAAACAGTCGAGTTTATAAAACCTTGAATAATTAATCAGAACCAGTCAGTCGTAAGTTGGAAATTGTATGTGAATCATTCGTACAATAATACCACACTGTATCGGTAAATCCAAACCCAAAACCTACGCTGAAAAGAGCCAAAACGAAGCCGGTTCGAAATTCTTGTTTTGTCAGTGTTTGTCTATTAACATCAGTTTGAAAACACATTTTGAACAGTCAACACAGTTCAACAGTTAGCTACAAGTTGTGCTGCTAGAGTTATTTAGAAAGTGTTCAACAAAAAGAAAAAAGTGAATCAATGGCGAATAATAGTGACGACCAACATCACCGGGTTGAGAATGAAATTGTACGAATTTTCGACAATAATCCACGATACCGTCGTGAAGCACCAAAAATTACAATTAGTGATCATGATACCACTAAGAATTTACCACCGTTAGCAAGCCCAGAACCAGAAACTATGGAGGATGGTAATCATCATCCAATAAATAATTCACCATATCCTGGAATTGATGATGGATTCTTCAATGAAACACCTGAAAACGACCATCATCCGGACAAAGATATTGAAATTTTCACAAATAATCGTGATACTGAACATGATGATAATGGTGGTGGTAGTGGTAGTGAAATTCCAGAAATAACACCTAGAGCTGGTCCAGATGGTGCTACAACTGATCCGGATGAAACTGATGCCACGAAACCCTTGAATCCTCCTCCTAGTACTACTGGTACTAGTGGTCCACGACGTAGATGGCCATTATTTACCGATTTGGAAACTGGTACAGATATTGATGGTGAATCAATACCTGATGTTAATGTTTATCAACATAAAAAAACATTAGCACAAGGTATGATGGATTTAGCATTATTTTCGGCAAATGCGAATCAATTAAGATATGTTTTGGAAAGTGGTAGTCATCCATATTTTTATCCAAGTTTGATTATGATCTCAATCAGTCTAATTTTTCAAGTAAGTACTTATCAATAGCGATGCACGCCGGATAGTAGGCGGTCGGATTGTGGAGTCGGTCGAGGAGTAAAAAAGTGGCCGGTAGGCCGGATACCGGATCGTAACCATGCATAACTACTGTTCCCAATATAATCGTCGTCGTACGTGTTGTTACATTTTTCAAGACATGCTGTTCGCGTAAGAGGAATAATTGGGCGAGAGAGCCGACTATCCGGCCTAACTATCCGCTGCATCTCTACTTATCGATTTATTAAAATTAAATTAATTAATTGAATTAAATGGATGTTTTTACAGGTAGCTGTTGGTATTGGTTTAATATGGAATGCTACATATAATGTAAAGGATGAAAAGGAAATTTGTGTGGCAAATAAAATTAATAATTTTACCGTTATTGGTATATTTCTAGTTACTGTTATTAATGTTTTTATATCAGCATTTGGTGTTGGAGTTATGACTGCACCGACAAATTCAGGGCAAAATTAAAATTATCTATAAAAATATATACGTATCAAGACAAAATTACCACAAAATTATGAAGACTAACCCAAATGTGATAATATTTAAGTTATTTTGTATAAAACTAATAAAGATATTATTTTATATTATCAGTTTGGTTTTCTATAAATAAACTGGATGTGGTTCTTGGGGAATTCTTAAAATTTCCCGCTCTATCAAAGCTATAATTACACTTGTTATTCGACGCGCCTCTTTTTCTCGGTTATGCAACACACAATACAATTATGTTTATGGAGTTGCCTACAAGACAAACCTGTAGGTAGGGTACTTACAGTAGAACTCTTTTAATCCGTCATCTTGAGATAGATTAATGTAATAAACCGATAAAAAGATCTTATTATTACTATAATAATACGCAATATTACAATTGTGCCAACGACGGATGGTTCAATTTCCAGGCAAGCTCGTTAATTTTGTCTGCGTTTTCTTTATCGTATACTTTTTGCCAGGTGTAGTGTTGCAATTGTGTAGTATTTGTTTTTTTTTAAATTATTTGTCAAGAATCCCTGTTGCTTTCTGGTGGTTTCTAATAGACGCTGGCTTAATTCTTTCGCAGCTAGTCTTAACTTGTTTATAACGTGTCAGCGTAACTCGCGAATTAGAGGAGTTCTATGGTAAATATAGAATTTTTACTAAATGTCTTACTAGCTAGATTAGGTTTTCTGTTAGGCCACATTTATACTTTTGGAGACCCTAGGGTCCCTAGGCGCAGCATTATTATGAGGCCCCAACAGATCACGCCTATTTCTACTGAAAATTAAATATTTTATTCTGCAACTAGTCTGTTTCTTTATATTGTTGTTTGTGAGGAGTAAGGTTTTAAAATGTGGTCCCATAGAGCGTGAGGCCCTAGGTTGCGCCTTATAGTAAATGCGACCTGTCCTGGTACTTTCCAAATGATTGTTCTTTGACAAGGGACGAAATTTAATTGAAAATTAAAGCATTTCGATGTTACAAGACACGTGAATCTAGTTGGAGTTCACAACACCCCCCACCCCCCCCCACCCCCAAAAGAAAGTTGTTGCCTTGTTAGCATTTTATTTACCTTTTTCTCCAATTAAATTGTATTTGAATGCATAAAATGCATAAAATACATCAATTTATCATCTTGTTGTTTATTTTCTTCTTCATATTAAAAGTTGTGAGAATAAATGGGTAGCTGATTAAATTAATTCAAAGACGTGGTGGAAATTTTAAAATGTCTTGAAATTTTTTACATATTACCATCCTTTTAATAATTAATAATAATAAAAGTTATTTTATTATTTTTCTAAATCGACTTTATAAAAACAGTTAATTGTAAAGTTGTAGAGTTTGTGAGGAAAATGCTGTAATAATAAGCTAATGGTTTGGAATACATTTCCTGTTATTGTCAGTTTTCAACAAATAGTAGGAAGTTAAACGTACCAACCACATAACGATTGCTAATATAATTGAAATGGTTTTAAAATCTCGTAATTTATTAGAGTTGAATCTGTTTAAATGAGATTAGAAGAGATTAGAAAATTCTACCAAAATCTGTTAGCCTCACAATAATAAAACTTAAGATTTTATTATTTCTTGTAGAGTCTAGCTGTTTTGACTTGGCCTTTCTGACTAAAGCAATGAAACAAATATGACAATACTGTAAAGAGACAAGAGAGGTTATTGACAGTAAAGCCGTTCTCCATTTCTATCCCCTTTCGGATTGGAAAAAGATTGACAAATGTGTTTTTTAACTACTTGTTACGGTCTTCTGTCCTGAAGAAGGATTAACAGTCTCCTCTATCGTTGTGGTTGTTTGGTGCTTTAGTCAAAGGAACCAAGTCAACATAGCTAGCCTATACTCAACACTAAGCACAAAATTCCAAATTACACTGACATTTGAGGATCTTCCTTTTATCAAATTTCGTCCAATATTCAACATCAAATATGTCGCATTATTATATAATTTACAAGCATAAGCAGTTGAAAGGCAAAAGGGGAAAAGTCAAGTTTCAGCAACGAAACAATTGACAAGAACAGAATTAAATTAATAATTTCGCTGAATGCGACCGTACTTTTCCATTTCAATTTCGTATTTTCTCTATCATCAAATTGTTCATTTTCTTAAATATAATATTTCAGAAAAAATGAGTGTAATATCTAATTAAATATTCTCTGAAGTTTGAAAGAAAAATAGATTACAATATTTACTTTGCAATATTGTAAAATTCTTGTTGTTACTTACATATTATGGAAATTTGGAAAGAGAATTTTAAATTAATGACTCATGTTTGATGTTGAATACTGAGTTTTTTTTTCTGTTAGGGTTTAACTCTACTGTTAACGTTAACGTTAACGTACGAACTGTAGAAATTCCTTAATTTTTATTAGAAATTGTTGAAAATTTTCAATTATACTTCCATTCTTGTTCATCTGTAATAATAATTACTGCAATTTGATTTGCGGAATAACTCTTAAATCAATGGGTGTGTTCAATGGAACTGAGTGGCTCAGAGCGGTAGCAGTAGACACTGAGATCGCTACATCTCCACTAGGACTATGGTATAGTTGATTTCAAACTTTGGGAAAGTCATAAACTAATAAAAACTTTCTTACATCGAACCCTCAACAGTTGTTTACAAAACAGAGCCGTATTTAGAATTTATTTCCAATTTAAATTGAATTCAGCAACAAAACGTATTCAGTAAATGGAATTATACGTTTATAGAAGAGCGAAGGTATTTGAATTTTCTTGCTGCCTATTTAGTTTATGTTGACAATTAAAAATCCACAGAATAGGAGATGGCTACCTGCTTTTAGTAACAGATTCTAAAACATTGTATTTACTTTCGTAATTTTATTCTTTTATGACTTTCAGAAAACTTTGAAATCAACTATACTATTTCCTACAACTCAATGAAATGAGCTCAAGTCGCTCTCAGCCGCTCAGTACCACTGAACACGCCCAATTAAAAAGGAAATCGAAAAAATAAATTATAAAACCCATTTGTTGATAGTATTATATTGTTAATAAGATAATTGTTCCTATAGACTAATTTACAATCTCAATACAATCAAAAATATTACATCTTGTTTATTATTACTTCTATAATTATTATTATTCTTTTGTTGTAACATTTAAACATGAATATTCACGAAAACAACAAGAGATCAAAATAGGTCTTTTTTTTCTTCTTTAAATATAAATAAATAATTAATTTGTATTTTGTATGTATATTATTTAAATAGTAGACATTGAAAAAATATAAGTGATGAAAATTGTTCATTTTCTGAAGCAACTGATTGGATTGAAATAGCATTGACGGTAACGACTTTGACGTTTACTTTCCGGACTACGTATACCACGTTCACGTATTGCTCGCTCCCATCCATAATCTTCAATACCACCACCATTATTATTATTATTATTATTATTAAGTTGTGCAGGTAGATTCATTTCCGCTAGACGTTGAGCTAACATTTCCAAATGCCAAGGTTTCAAATTCGTTTCCAATAAATTAGCTGCATCTGAATCGGGTATTACCTGAAAAAGAAAACTTCTTAGTTGAGCTTTTCCTTTCTTTCGTTTCCTCGTTATTATTATTATTTTTTTTTTATAAGGACTTCTGAATAGGTATACGTATTGGAATTGGAGGTTTTGTCATTTTTTCTGTGTGCGACTTTTCACAACTCTCAAGTGAATATTGGTATAGCAAATAATATCAAATTGTGCGAGAAAAACGTATTGTAGAACGGAGGTGGGTTGACTGAAGGAAATTGAGAAGTTTTCATAACTATAGATGAAATTTCAGGACGTGATTTTTTCATCTTCATTGTTCGACTTTTAAACCAAAGAAATGATTGCATCCATACAAGAAATAATTAAGAATAACTTGTTAACAAAACTTTGTTGAAGTTTTTTTTCGGATTTTTTGACAGGTTTCAAGTCGAATAAACACAACTTTTTATCATTACCTGATTATTGTCAGCGAAATGGGATGGTCTAGCATATGTCAGTGCCAAAAGTACCGTAACAAGTACAATCATTGGTCTTAAAGTTTGGTGTAATCGGGGCATTTTCTGATATGTATATCGATCTGAAACAAAAAGAGAAACAGTAGTTATTTCTAAAATAACTGAAATTTTCTCCCAGTAAGGCCCTTTTGTTGTTGATTATTAAATTACCTCTACAGGTTTATAATTTATTACCAGTTTAGAGAATTACTAGACAGATCCTTTTCATTACCTACACTATCCTTCACCTGGATTGAAAAGGACTTTCACAAACTATTGTTATAGGTATCAGTTAAGATAGCCTTTTAATGACAATACTAGTACAAGGTTTTCCAAAATAATTAATATTCATATAATATTATACTTAATTCTCTTAAAATCCCCAACCAAATCCGCTCAATAGATGCGTTTACAAAAAAAATTCACACAATTCCTCGTCCTTTATCAACAATACCGCATAAAATTACTGTTTTTTTCTGTTTATTCTGTTTGATACGAATTCAGAATGGCATTTATTTGAAATTCACTTTGTAAATTCTCATCCAGTGGCGTAACAATCAATTTACCATACGTTAATACGACGTTTTATACGAATTAAAATGATAAAAAATTTAATGTATGTTGGGGTTTTTAATGCGGCCCCGCTACTGTGAATTTATCACACAAAAGCGCCTGTCTTGCATCGTAAATGATGAGGAAATTCAATTTGCACCTGGTTGCCAGTACTGTTTTCTGTTGTGGTTGATGTGTTTGCGCTTATATGAATTTTTGATAATAATTAGAGAATACAAGGATATTTTTATCGAAATTTCAAAACTCTCAACTGTAACAGATAATAAACCAACCCTATTGGATTATAATGGTTAGAAATATATGCCTTATTTCACTCCCTCTCTCTCTCTCTCTCTGTAACCATTTTTAACGAACTTTCCCCATATAGAATTTTGGGCTGTTTTCAAAATGACTTTAACTTGCAAAGTCGCATTCTAAGTCCAGTACGTGTGGACATTCGAGCGGAGCTGCCAACTTAGGCTATGACTTCATAAAAACTGATTACGAAACTGGCCTTGTGTATATTTTAATTGTCTCAATTTTCAGTCGCGGTAGATATTTCTTTTGTTATTATGGATATGTTTCAGCATTTTGTAAATATGTTTACGAATTGCCGTAGACGTAATGAAGCATTCCCAGTAACTCTTCATGTGCAAGTAAATTTATGTATTTATATATCCTTCAATAGGGTTGAATAAAAATTAGGTGTTGCGATGTAGAAATGCCGTATTTCTGGAATATCTAGTCGTATTCTAGTTCTCTTTAAAACGGAAAAGTGCAAAACGTTTATTTATATTCTATGAAAGTATAATCCTTGTTGATTTTTTCTTTGCTCGTATTCGACAGGATCGGATTGACGTAGAAATATACGAAGAACAAGCTCGGGGGCTCCATTTCCTACTAGCTATTCGTAGTTATTTAAGGTAATCTCAGTGAGCATTGAAATTGTGCCTGAAAGTGTAAATACCATCCTGGTATTCGATTTGATAATACAATCGGGACTTGAATTGAAATTGAAGGATGGTCCTTTTGCGTTTTTTTTTTGTTTGATGTTTGTCGAGAAAATAATAATTGGTTTAATCTGTTCTTTTTTGTTTGAAAATCCCTTTGAATTATTATATAATTGATCTTTTTTTTTTTGTTGTTTAACTTACAATTTGGCCATTGTAGGTAATTGGGCGGAAAAAAAAACTATTTTTGTGATTAAATTAATAAGAAAGTCTTACCTTCTTGGAACGTTTTATAATTAGAATCCTTCAATTTAGTTATTTATCTATATGTATCTTTTCTGGATTTTAAAATACAAAGTAATTAAGAGAAAACCGACCAACAAACAAACAAAAAATTTAATTATAACACTTTCGACCGTTTCCATTGAAATATTAATATCAATTTTTTTGACACTTTTAATCGTTTTATTGTTCCTAAATATCATTTCAATTTTAAGCTTTCCATTGTTACAGTTTTTTTGTGCTTTCCATTTATCAACAATGAATCGACAAAGATTGCAATTTATTTTACAATTTCGTTCATTTAATTCCTGTTGACTTCGTGACTTTCCTAGCACTACATTTCCTCAATCTAACTACTTGGCGCCTGATTAATAGGACACTCAAAGGTGGTAGAAAGGATACAGAATCCAACAGGGACAAAAAAAAGAATTACAATTAATAGAATATTTGATTAAGGTGAGTGAGAGGGAGTGAAAGAAGCGGAAAAGGACCTGTGTCCTGCCCTATAGGGACACTGCGTCTTGTGCATATTAAAATAAAAATAAAAAATGGTTAACAAGATTTATCGGTCCAGAAGGCGAAGAGAATTTGTAAAATTTCACCACTGCTACAGATAGAAGATACAAACAGTGGGCGTTCAAATTATCCTTGTTATCAATATTATTATTACTACAATCAACATTGTTCTGTTGGTTTAACGTCGATCTTGTATAAGTCGTGCACCAGTAGCGATAAAAAGAATTACTCCACAACGCCAGGTAAGCTTTTACATTACTTACAATTAGTTTTAGAATTAGGGCTGATTATGTCAAAAGAATTGAAATTGTGAATTTCTTAAGTTCCAGTTAGTTATTGCGAAATGTGTGGGAAAAGATAGTCGGTGTGTTTGCAAGACAGTTAAGTAGTCTTAAGAGTTTTATCCGATTTTCAACAGCTTAATTGAGAAACTAAGTGGTGAAATTGTGTTTAATCTTTAGATTTAACTTTGGGGATAATTTCAAAAATGACAAGAACAAAAAACAAAAAACCAGTGTAAAAACTGAAAATGTCTGTAATAATAACGTTTCAAAGTGAAAAGTAAATAAATTATATTCACTTCCCCCCTCAAAAAAAAATTAATTAAAATACAAAATTTTTAAACAAATAAACGATTAAAGCTTGTATCTTCTTTAATATTTGAGTTCTTTGTTTTAGATTTACTTTATGACAAGGCAAACAAATTTATCATTATCCTGCATCAAATATCCTTTGAGGAGACAAAAGAAATAATTCATTTTTTTTTGTATTTCTCGAAATCCTCATTCTATACTTTTATTGTAAACTAATCCGACCAAATTCTGACCGATATGTTGTTTCAATATTTAAAGGGAATACAAAAAATAATCCATCAATCCTTATTCGTTTATCGATGTTATAAATTGTCAATAACAGCGAATCAATAAAGAAAACACGAAAGTATTGGATTGCATTCCAACGATTTTATGTTCTAAACCAATTGACTTGGCACTTGACAAGAGTTTTGCTCAAACATCCACTATGGAACTTTAATTGGTATTATCACAATTTGATCTCACCCTTAAAAGATACAAACAGACAAAAAACAACTTGTACATGAAACAAATGTGTTGTTAGTTTCACCAAATATTGAAACAAGTTCGATAAACTGATACGACAACTGACATGTTTCACAACACCCTTACAGTAAAAGTGGTGAAATGAATAATTTCCTGTAACACTTTCAGTACATTTCATGGTATAATTAACTGTAAATTGTAATTATTTATTGAAGAATTTGCAAATTTATATAGAGAACCTTTGAATTATTAATTGTCGTGTTTGATTATTCCTGATTTTGTGCAAATATGAAATATTGTTTAATTATTCCAATGATCCTTTAATCTATGAATCAATTTACGTCCGATAAAGCTCTGTGCTGTGACAATTTCAATTTTCATTAGCATTTACGATTACATTCAACAATAATTCTGATTTTTATTATTTATTGAGGCAATTCTTTTTGTTTTATTTCCTTCTGTTCTTTGAATTCCTTGCAAATCCATCAACCTCCACAATTTTCATCGTTTTCTTTTATTTTCTTCAGCACCTAATAGCAATAGTATTGTTTTATTGCTGTGCACTGATTGAACTTTTTATGTTTCGTATTGCCTGTTATTTCTCATTTCTTTTGAATTTTCTCGATATTTTATCGTTTGCGTAGACGGTGAAAATGCTCCGAATCTAGTTGAAAATGAAATAATTTAAATCAAGAACATCACGTCTTCAAGATTTTATGCCGAAAATATAAAAAATTCAACTATTTTTTCCTCAAATTACAAAAAAATTTGCTTAAATTATTATTTGTGAAAAATTCGTCATTTCCTACAAAAAAAACCGGAAAGGAGAAGCTTGAAAAAAAAAGCGTCTACCTGTTAACGACATTAAGAACTGGACGCCGACGCTTAAATCAGAAAACTTCATCGCTTGTGAGTCTTCCGGAAGTTCAACCTTGTTAATATCAATTCAAAACTAGTTATATTATACCTTCTTTCTGGAAGCTTATTACTTTCAAAAAGTAAATAGAAATTTTAACAACTCGCTAACGATTGAAATCGAATAACCTGTCATATTTCAACAAAACATACAAAAATCGAACAAAAACAGTAAGCAACAAGTCGTTATCAATTTTCCTGTCACTTACCTATATATGTATGTGTATATCTATCTTTATTCAATGCTTTGATTTGTTGCTTCGGTGATGAAGTAGTGATGAGTGAACAAGGAAGCGGAGACGCGTGTTTCAAAACTACAATGAAGCAGTCGACGTACGATTTCAGTTTTATATGAACCGTCGCGACGCTAAACATCCCACCAACCATCTGCAATATTCACTGTGACGTAACATCGACCATCCACCAATCAATAGACGAGAAACAAATTTTTTTGATACAATTAATAATTTTTCTTTATCTTGATTGGGGGGCTGTTTCCAAGAATTTGTATTACAATCAACTTTTGTTTTCTTCGTTTTTTTTTAATTAAAAATAATAATAATAATAATCATAATACAAAATTTAAGAAATAAAAGGAGAAGAATTGGGGATGAAAGTGAATGGTGGTTGATGCTATTGAAGATTCCCTATATGTGATGATAACAATGACTCTGCCACAGTTTCTGGTTACAAAAGCAATTAAATTTTCTCGTCTGTGTATCAATAGTAAGACCAAGAAAAAGACGAAATGATTGAGAAGAGTTCAATAGAGTAGGGCAGTAGATTTCGGTTAATTGATAATGATTTTTATTTTTTCAAGTTGACAAATTTCAAAAAAAAGTTGCAAATTTTTGATGAGAAAATTGTAACTTTTTTCTGGTGCTTTTCACCCAGTTTCATCGCACAAGACAAGTTGCGCTCTAACTTCATCACGAAATTAATTCACCAACAATACCAACAACGTACCAGAATATTAATGAAATATTTTAAAAGCTGCTACAACGCTTGATTGAATTTCGTCAAAAGTAAATTTGTAATTTACCAATTTTAAGTACTATAGAGCTAATTAAACAAAACAAGAGGTGACAATTTTTTTCTGTTAATAAATGTAAATGCATTTATTAGTATCGTCGTTGCAGTTATTATCACCAAATCTAATTTAGTGCAAATTGAAGATAACACCTAGTTGCAAGCTTTAAAGTTCAAATTATGATCTTAATTGCTAAATATGTGAAAATACCATTAGATTTTATGGATCTCTCATCGATAGATATCCAATACTGTATAATTTTTCTTGTGGTTAATTTAAGTAATTACAGCATAGAATTACTTGCATTAAGTTAAAATGGGAATTTCAAACTTTACATTATTCAATGTAATTTATATCAAAAGTCTATACACTATGCAGGTATAATATTTATTACAAAACGAAACTTTAGGCCAGATGTTTTTATTGTTAGTTTAATTGAACCTTTCATGACTATGGAGGTATAATTTTCTCTTATTTGTAATATGTAATTGTATTGTAAAGTTATAATTAAACAGTATATACGTAAGACTTTAATTTCGATCTGATTTAAACGTTTTCAACGTTAATGAAGCTTTCAAAATTTCTATAAAAATTACGAAAATATGAAACAAGTTCTACTCACAAAAAGACCTACGTTATAATGTCGGAAGTTGTAGCTTTTCGTTTTGAAATGTGGGTTTTATAAAGGGATGGTTCCAAGGGTCCCACACCTGTATGCCTGTCTGGCTCGAAAAAATTGCTCCGAGTTTCATATTTGAAGGGGCTCTAGACTTCCGATCTATACGACCCAGTGACGGATTATAGAATAGACACAACATTCAAGGGCGCCGTAGGCCGTTTGATGTGTAAGCGCAATTCTGTGAATTTTTTGAAAATGTGTTTACAGTCGACTCTCTGTAGTTGCAAATTATGTAATTAGGACCCGGGTAATACCTATGTCTTGGGCCCGGTTAGGCTTAATCCGTCACTGATACGACCTCTTTATATTGCTCTGGCGCCAGGAAAACTTCCAGCCGGCTCTGGCTTTCCAGATAATTGTACGAATTAGATTTTATGAATATGTCGTTTTGTGAATTGAGTATCTATTTATTTGAAACGAACGAATTTCTGACTAAATTTCAACAAAAAAAATTAAATTCAAATATGCGGAGTTCAGAGATTGTGATACAAATTGGATGAAAAAATTTACTTTTGTTGAAAGGAGACTCTACCTATTACAGTTTCGGTAATATGCCCCCAATTCATCTTTCTTACGATTGTCTCATTCCGATCATCATCATTATTTGCCTTCTAGGTATATCACCCACATCGAAGATTTGATAGGAAGCGTCACAAACAGATATTATCTTTACCATCTGACATTTAAATATAATATACTAGGTATATATGTGTATGTATGGTAAAAATGTATGGAAATTGGTGATATATTTTATATATTTTACAGATTTTAAATTCTATTGTACATAAACATGTCAATTATTTCTAAATATACGTATTGATGTTATTCAATATAGAAAATTGAAAATGTAGATCAAATTCAGATTCAATATGTATATAGATATGAAATATCGAAGAAATGACAATACCATTAATGATATGTATATCAATGATATAAAATACAGCAAAATTTTAATAAATCCGGGCATTGACAAATCAAATTTTACAATTATTTCGGGAAGAAAATTCGTAAAGTAGAGAATTTTCAGTGTTTCCAAATTTGCTGCTAATCTAATAAACTTGATATTGTCTTACATACATTTTATTTTCTCTTTAGGAGTATATTTCTCTCCTAAAGCTGCGTTTTGTCTTATGCGGTTTTCGTCAGGGGAGATCGGCGATCCGCATTTAGGCGTTTCTATTTGAGAGACTTTTCGTATCACATAGAACAGTATATACTTTAAAATATAAATGAAAAATAATTCGAAAAATTAATATTAAATTTTGTTCTATTTACAAGGTTGCGTACCTTCCAGTTGCGCAGACCGACTGCTCTTGAAGCGAACGCTCAGCACCGTCCGCATGAGTCGTACGGACGGATAGCAGGAACGAAAACGGATGTACGTAATCTCTATAAGGGCAGTTGTGCATACCGTTTGCAACCAAAAAAAGCAAAGATATGAGCAAAAATATAGCTTTAAGGCTTCCACAAACCAACGCGCATTACGTTTTCGCTTCCGTGTGAGTCATAGGTTCCGGTCTCTCAAGATCTCAGTTGCCGCTGCGATAGCGAGAATTTCTCGTTAAGTGTGAGGAATACTTTAGTTTTCTACATTTTTCCCCCTTTTTTAGATGAACATTGCGCCAATTAATCTGAGACGAACGAGGTTGCCCTATATATTTCAACATTAAGAGAAAAATAGACTGCAACACTGTATATAAAATTTATTGACATTTTTAGTTTAAATAAAAATCTACTACCATTAAGTAAATGAAAAATAAAAATTTTTATATCAAATTTTAAATTTAATGTATCACCCCACTATATACCTAACTGAAAAGTATATGAACTTGTTTTATTATTGACATCAAAAGTAAAACGGTTTGGTAAATACCGAAGTATTCCAGCTACCATAAAACATAAAATCGTTGGTGGTTAATAACAGTAGTATGTACCTAGTAGGAGAAGGCTGTGAAATAAATTGCAAATTGACTTTTCTTTAAATGTACTGATAAGAGTAATTACGTTTTGCATTGGTACCGATTTTACATGAAGCATTTCGATGAAACTCTGGGAATGTAGAGCTGAATCTGAATACAATTTACAATAACAAAACATCTACTATATGTATAGATCTACATCAATACAGATTATTGGAAAATGCAGCGACTATTATTGCATTAAATGTTGCACCTCTACTGTAAGCTCTTTGAAATTTACAAGATTCTCAGGTTCGTTGTTACACAAACTATATATAGTTTCTAATCAATTCTACAAGCTTCTCTATAATTTGAATTTAACATGATGAATCATTATCAAAGAGAATAGTGCAGATTGTTGTGTTTTACAGACGTGTACGTACATATGTAGATTAGTTTCAGGAATTTTCTAATATACCTACAGTCTAGATTTATTCATTATTTGTGCCGGGGTAAGGTTTTATAATTCCCCAAGTGGCCGCCCTACATTTAAAGTCTTTGATGTGACCATGGTTAGAAAATTGAGGGTTCCTCAAGACCGACCACACACTACACATCTATAAGATATATAAACAACATCTATTAATTGCCAATTACTGTATAGTAATAGTGTGCGGTTGCAATCCTTGTCGTCGTGTGTCATAGATGAAAGTTAAATTAATCATTAAGAAATATTAATAAAATCGTGATCGATCGATGAATCCGAAATTCAAGAGCTCAAACTTATCAATCAATTGATTTTGGTTTATAGTAGATTTAAGACTATAAAGAGTCAATAAACACCGTTGTAATATTAGGCGTTATCAGTAGACGATTGGGGTCGAAGTTATATCAATTTTAACATAATAATAGAATCGATGACTCTCATCAAATCTATCATTCTTGACAAGTTTATTACACCGAATAAACAAAAATGAATATTTATTTAAGGTTTTACCGACTCTTCCGTTCTCATTTAGATTATTTTTTGACTGTCTATTCCATCATCATTATTATCATCATCATCATCGCATCACCACCAAATGTTATTCATCCCTATTTATTATGGGGATGAACGAACGGACTAATTCTTTCTACTCGACAATTTCATTATGAAAATATTACGAGGATGGATAATAAATTTTAATTGTTTAAGGCTAGATAATAATTTGTGTAAAGTTGAGAATTTAATGTGTCAAGTTGTGTGTGGATGAACTTGACAAATTCGGACATGAGTTGAATGTGAAATTAGGGTTGGTATACACGCGCGCGCACATACATCCACACATGTATACTATAAACAATTTAATTACACTACATTGCACAAGTATTTTAGAAAATTAAGAAAATTTCATGTCACCCACACACAAAAATTTCATCCAGACTCTTTACAAAAACTTTAACATTCAACAAACGAAGACAATTGGGTGAATTATTTTACAGTCGATTAAACACGATCAACAATATAAATACAATACAATTCAAGTTCGTCTTTTTCAGTAAACCACATTCTTGAATCAACAATAACATGGCAATTGGATAACTTTTACGTTTTGTCGGAAAATACTTGTACGAATAACAATTAGCGTTTCATTCTTCTCGTCTCATCAGCATCACCATCATCAACATTATTATTGTTGTTGTTATCTTGAAAAACTTTATCACTTTTACAATATAAATTGTTGTCTGTCTGCCATCGTTCGTCATTTACTAACAAAAGTTTTGGAAAAGAACAATATGATTCGATTATGGAAGAAAACTCGACATTGTAATAATTTTAATAAAACTAGGGGGGCGGCTAAAATTTGTTATTTTATTACCACGTATAGATGTTGATTTTTTCCATTTCTCTAACTGTTAAAATTTCAATGGGGGAGTGTTAATTTAAGTGGTTGTGATAAGAGAACCGTTAAAAGTACATAAAATTAATTTGTCACTTGGTTAAAATATTAATGGTGTTTTGATTGTTCATTTCTAATATAAACAACGGCGTTAATTATCCAATGTAATAAAAATATAGTAATATTGTAAATGCAGTCGTAAAATCCCTATATTGTTTATTAATGATAAGAGAAAATTCAAATATTTTTATCAAAGCAAGAAATTCTTGACTTACTTTAATTGAAAAAAACAATAACATTAAGGGGACTTCTACTAATTGAAATCAAATTTACAAAGTCTGCTGAAAAATGTAAAAACTTTCTTATCAAAGTAAAAGAAACGAATTTAAGAAGTAAGTACGATTCTTTTTATAAAGCAATTTTTATGATTCAATAGGTAATGTATTGTGTTTATTCCATTATTTACTAAACGAAACTTCTACAGAAGATAAACAATGGGCTGTTTTCCTTTACAATAACTAGTTCCGAGAAAATATTGGAGAATTTTCACAATTTATACGTTAACGCTAATATTAACACTAAAGGAATACAAATTGCGCGGATAACCGATTTAGTTTAATGCGCATTCGTCGTGATTTAACGTCAATAGTGAGATTTTGCCACATAACGCTAAATGACACGGAACGTTAACCACTAACAGACAGGGTAGGCAACTTGCGCACCTAACCGGTATAGTTGTTTACGCGCATTTATCTATCTCTTCCTACGAAGCAATTATCGGGATTTAACGTTTAGCGTCATGTGCCAAAATCTACCTAAAGTTATCGTTAACGTACAAACTACAAAAACTCTTCTTTGTATCTACATACACTGAAATAATTACAATATAAACCTGATAAATCATAATTCACACATAATTCATTTCATTTTAGTAGGAACATAGGCCCAGAACGGAGTGAGAACACCTTTGCGGAATTTCTATAAGTGCAACGGAGACATGAAATATTTGTGCGTTTGGGTAAGGTTACCTACCTTAGACAATTAATAAGCCTCTTATCCCATATATTGTACTTCTAACGCTTTCCTTAAAATAAGTCTGTCAGCTATGGGCAAATATTGATTAGAAACATAGGAATTTCACCTAAGCTATAGACAAGATAGGGACCACTACAACAAGGATCATCAAGAGCTATTTCTTCGTTTTCCTAGAGCTTACTTTTTCACTAGAAATAGAGACTTGGTGCTAATTCTTGCGGCACACGTAAAGAAAGACATCAAATGTGGCACGATACGACCGCTATGCAATCTCTATGTGTCAATCAAGGCGGTCTCCGATCATTACGATACAGTCACCGCCTTGCTGCCGCCCAGCACCCTATGCGTGAATTACCCTTCATGTTCTTTGTAAAATAAACATTTTTCATGCATTTAAAGTTGAATTTTTTCTATAAAATTCAGTAATTCGTCATTTCTCTGGTCCCGTACCTGACGATTTATCGAATGTTGACAATACATGCATTTTCTCAATCAATATCGATGAGTCATTTAAAAAGTGGAAGGAAAACTGAAACGACAGGTGGATATGATTTCAACATGTTAGCATCGAAATTGATAGAAACAGATGAAGAGTAATCTTTCAGCGTTGGCTTAATTGACAGTAAACTTTCAGTAGATCGAAAATTGAAAGAATAATGGTTTCAGTCCTGAAAAAGCTTAAACATATACATGTATGTGACACCACCACTAACTATATACCTACATATTTGTCCTAGATAATCATAAATTTATGATAAGAAAAAATTATTTATAGTGACACTAAAATAATAAAAGCAACAACTATTGTTGTTGTTGTTTTTTCCAGGAAATCTAACTGAAAAGAAGCTCTACTCTAATTTACATTAATGCACTCTCACAATACACATTTCAGTTATTTATAGGAACCGCTGTAATATTCAGAAATATAATCTTTTTAAAAAGGAAAAAATACTTCTATAAAGCATATTTCAACAGTAAATCGTGGTAAAATAAAATGGGGGAAACAAAAGACTTTTAATGTAGACAAGTGCAATAAGTTGTCATTAGGGAATTTAGTTGTTTAAGCGTTTCGAACTGAAACACTTGGAAATTCTATTATTTAGTGAGTAATATTGTGTGTTATGTATATTTAGATGGGTAGATAGTGTGAAAGAGGGTTGAAATGATTGGGGTGCTTGCGGCGTAATTGCTTGCAAGATCCATTTGTGATTAAGTGCAAATTGAAATATATGTACTCTTTATTTTACAAAACTACACTTAAATTCTGATAATAATTTGTCCAACATATATTTACTACAAGTTGTACTATTCAAACGAAATCTAATCTCTTTTACTCGACTTTCCACACATCCGGATCTCAGGTGGGCTATTTAATGACCGTCAACCTTTCCGCTTTAAATTATCCTTATACTAGTGATATAATTCAACATAATTAGGATCATATTTTAGCACACTTTATAAATTATTTAATACAATTTTAATTACGAGAAAAAAGGACGATTTCCGGGAATTTATTGATAGCGACGCCATCTCGTCGCAAATAGATCAACACAATATTTCAATCTCTTATCTATACTGATTAAAGTGTTATTGATTTTCATCTATAGAAGGAGAATGCAAAATTATGAAGCTTTTGAAATAATTTCAACTATAGAAAATTGTTCGACTATTAACTAAATTTGTACAGAATTTTATCCCATTAAGTGTTTGAATAAAAATTTCTCGTAAAACTTACAACTTCCAACATGCTTAGATTAATGGTAGGTCTTATAAATACTTCAACCTACACGAAATCTTTTCAAAATTGTCGCATCTATTACTTCCAGTTAATTGTTCACACCATATGACTTTTTGCCACCTACAGACTTTAGAAATAAAAATACCACAAATTATTATTGTTTTATAATTTTATTGATTTGTTAAATACACATTCTTCGAAAATGTTAATATTGGCAATTTAACGTCTCTCTGCTGATGCCTGTAAAGTCAATTATTTCAGATAGTAAATTGGTTTAATAGAGTTACCGCAATATGTACGTTTAAACGGACATTAATGCTAAATCTTGCTAGAAAAAGAAAGCAAATTGCGCGAAAGTAGCTCCGTTACTAGTAAACTTTAGCGTCAATGTTCGCCTCAGCGTATCTATTGCGCGATATAATAATCAACACTACCTTTTGTATGCGTTGTCGTTTCTGAAATTTATTAAAGACCATTTCCATTTGTTTATCAAATTGCCTTTCCTAAAAATGATAATTCGAGTTATAATTTTTTTTCTGTGCTTCTTCTTACAGCGTGGGCTAATATTCAATAACTTACCCTTTCACGTTCCCTCATTAGAGCAGCACTTCTTTCCTACAAAACAATAATGTACTGTCCTTTCAGTAACAGAAAAATACTTACATGAATGACGACTTGACTATCATTTCGACTGCCTTGAGGAACCTGTAAATGCGAAATATACTTATAAGTGGTAATTTAGTGAAGAAGAAATCCTACATCGATGTGACTTCCATTATTATTAGGCTTATCACAACAATGTACTGTCCTTACAATAACTGAAAAATACGCACCTGAGTGACGTTCTGACTACCATTTAGTCTGTCTTGAGGTGGCTGTAAAAGCAAAATATACTTATAAGTGGTAGTTTAGCAAAGAAGAAATCCTACATCTAAGTGACTTCCATTATCACAACAATGTACTGTCCTTACAATAACAGAAATATACTTACAGGAGTGACGACATGACTATCATTTCCTCTGCCTTGAGGAACCTGTAAAAGCGAAATATACTTAAAAATGGTAATTTAGTGAAGAAGAAATCCTACATCGAAGTGACTTCCATTATTATTACACTTATCACAACAATGTACTGTCCTTGCAATAACAGAAAAGTACGCACCTGAGTGACGTTCTGACTATCATTTCGTCTGTCTTGAGGCGGCTGTAAAAGCAAAATATACTTATAAGTGGTAGTTTAGCAAAGAAGAAATCCTACATCGAAGTGACTTCCATTATTAAGCTTATCACAACAATGTACTGTCCTTACAATAACAGAAAAAAACTTACCTGAGTGACGTTCTGACTATCATTTCCACTGCCTTGAGGAACCTGTAAAAGCGAAATATACTTATAAATGGAAATTCAGCGAAGAAGAAATCCTGCATCGAAGTGACTTCCATTATCATTACGCTTATCACAACAATGTACTGTCCTTACAATAACAGAAAAATACCCACCTGAGTGACGTTCTGAATATCATTTCGTCTGTCTTGAGGTGGCTGCAAAAGCAAAATATACTTATAAGTGGTAGTTTAGCAAAGAAGAAATCCTACATCGAAGTGACTTTCATTATTATTAGGCTTATCACAACAATGTACTCTTCTCACAATAACAGAAAAATACTTACAGGTGTGACGACATGACTATCATTTCCACTGCCTTGAGGAACCTGCAAAAGCGAAATATCCTTATAAGTGGTAATTTAGTGAAGGAGAAATCCTACATCGAAGTGACTTCCATTATTATTACTGTCCTTGCAATAACAGAAAAATACGCACCTGAGTGACGTTCTGACTATCATTTACTCTGTCCTGAGGAACCTGTGAAAGCGAAATATCCTTATAAGTGGTAATTTAGTGAACAAGAAATTTTACATCGATGTGACTTCTATTATTATTAGGCTTATCACAACAATGTACTGTCCTTAGAATAACAGAAAAATACTCACAGGAGTGACGACATGACTATTATTTCCACTGCTTTGAGGAGCCTGTAAATGCGAAATATACTTATAAATGGTAATTTAGCGAAGAAAAAATCCTATATCGAAGTGACTTCCATTGTTATTACGCTTATCACAACAATGCACTGTCCTTACAATAACAGAAAAATACGCACCTGAGTAACGTTCTGACTATCACTTCGTCTGTCTTGAGGAACCTGTAAAAGCGAAATATACTCATGAGTGGTAATTTAGCGAAGGAAAAATCTTACATCGATGTGACTTTCATTATTATTATGCTTATCACAGCAATGTACTGTTCTTACAATAACAGATAAATACTTACAGGACTGACGACATGACTACCATTTCCACTGCCTTGAGGAGCCTGTAAAAACGAAATATACTTATAAATGAAAATTTTGCGAGGAAGAAATCCTACATCGAAGTGACTTCCATTATTATTACGCTCATCACAACAATGTACTGCCCTTACAATAACTGAAAAATACGCACCTGAGTGACGTTCTGACTATCACTTCGTCTGCCTTGAGGAACCTGCAAAAGCGAAGTATACTTATAAGTGGTAATTTAGCAAAGAATAAATCCTACATCGAAGTGACTTCCATTATTAGGCTTATCACAACAATATACTGTCCTTACAATAACAGAAAAATACTTACAGGAGTGACGACATGACTATTATTTCCATTGCCTTGAGGAGCCTGTAAATGCGAAATATACTTATGAATGGTAATTTATCGAAGAAAAAATCCTACATCGAAGTGACTTCCATTATTATTACGCTTATCACAACAATGTACTGTCCTTACAATAACTGAAAAATACGCACCTGAGTGACGTTCTGACTATCTTGAGGAACCTGTAATTGCGAAATATACTTAAAAGTGGTAATTTAGTGGAGAAGTAATCTTACATCGACGTGACTTCCATTATTATTATTATTAGGCTTATCAGCCTGAAAATAAAAGAGCAATTTAGTGTTATTAGGTACAATTTTAGAGAACAAAAATTTCACCTGTGCCGGTACGAAATCTATAATTTCTATAATTGCAACGATAGCAAATAACAGATAAAATCGTTTCATTTTGCGATAATCGATTCAAAAAGCTTAATTACGAAGTTTTATTTGACATACAATTTTCTACCTTTATATAAACCTGAAAATGGTTCTATAAATATTTTAAATATCCTATTGTTCCAGATTTATTTGAATTTTTGTTTTTACATTGATTGTTTTTGCGAAGCAATAAAATTTCGAACAATTAAAACAATATACTAACAACACTATTAATTAATGAATGTTTGTAAATGTGACATTCGACTTCTTAAAATGTGTTTAATATTGTTTTCATTAAATTTGTTCAATTCCCCTTCGTTTGGTTAGTTAAAACAACTCGACGAATAAATGTAGGGAATTGAGATAACTATCCTGTTTTTGTAGAACATGAGCCAGAAACAACCATACAGCTTATAAAATAATAAAACGCCTTTAACTAGGATGATAATGGGTCCTTTCAACATCTTTGTCGCAATGGCGCTATTTTTTTTCTTTGTCTATAATTAAAGCACCAACTTGTACAATTGTGCCAACAATAGTATATTGTCGTTTATCTTTGTCAGGAAATAATTTGGAACGCCCGATATACTATATTGCTTGTGAAACGGTGTTATTCGACAGATTCTAGAGGAAGGTACATTTCCAGTTTTAATCCTTCTTAGTGTGGATTTTCTGGAAACTTTAAAGGATTTTTGCTATTCTATCTTGGTGATTATTTTATGTTCTTAAAGTTGTTCTCAACTGCTTTAT
This sequence comes from Iselma pallidipennis, assembly GCA_037464855.1. Lineage (NCBI taxonomy): Eukaryota > Metazoa > Arthropoda > Insecta > Coleoptera > Meloidae > Iselma > Iselma pallidipennis. The sequence goes on along the minus strand of JAZBHA010000124.1, from coordinate 45,183 downwards.
TTAATAATAAATCGGTGAATATTAAAAGAATAAATATTACAGAAATTTTATATTTGCTTTATTTCCACATTAAGATTACACATATATTTATGTTCAATAATAATAATAATAATATCATAAATCAGTACTTATTTACAATTTCTAAATAGATAAAAGAAAAAAATAAAGTAAGAGAATGTCGGAAAATAATAATATATTAACAATAATGGTAAAAGCGTATTGATTTCAAAACACCATCCTGAAATCATTACCAAATACAGGAAAAAAAGTGCGTCAATGTCACATGGGAAAAGGAACCAAAAAAAATACAATACTTTCAAACATAAAATATGATTAAAAGTGACGATAATTTCGTTACAAATATGCTTCTATCCATAGTCGACAATTTAACGAAATTATATAACCGCTCTATTAATCCATTATGTGGCGCATCACAAATGAGGGACCATTCTTCATTATTATTCAACAACAACAACAACAGCAACAACAAAAAAATAATAATTGCTAAATAATATTAACAATACAAGTAAACCTGAAAAAAAAAATTCCGGTATTTGTAACAAATTGGTTTGGATTAATGGATGGTGGTTATTATGGAGAGGTGTTATTATTTATATTGAAATAATGGAGAAAAGTTCTGATTTTTGTCTATTTTTTTTTGCCTCTGTGTGTATAATTTGTTTTTTTGTATATTTTTGTGTAATTATTAGAAACAAGCAACTGCATTAAAATAACAACGCCAATAGACTCGTCCTTTATTTTGATTACCAAGACTACCATGTCCTCTCCTTTGTAGATCCATCTGTAACAAATGAAACCATACAATATTCATTTCAAAATAACACTAAAGACTAGATTTATTATCAATTGTAATGATAATGAAGAAATTTAATCAGAGATTGATGATGAATTTGTGAAACCTGTACAGTGTTTAAAGGGGAGATTGAAATTATACAATTCAGACAATTGAGAAACAATGATCGAATTCAATAGATATACGTAAAAAGGACATTATTGTCAAAATGATTTAACTTGGATTTAGGGAATAATTTGAATTTACTATCTATAGAATGAATTTATAATTATTATTGCTGTTATTCAAACTGTACCACGTGTCTGATTTAAAAGGGCAAATGTCTATCGTTTCCTTAAGTATGGAAACAAGTCGAAAAAAACTGAATTTATATGCCACTTTTTGTTCAATTTTAAATTATTGAAAAGTTAACATTTTGAGAGTTGTTAAAATCTCAATATTTACAATAAATTAATTATAAATTTGTCTGTATTTATTCGCAAATTCTTCGTCAATATTTCAAGTCAAAGGAACTAGATCTGTGTAATTGTACGGAAACTATTTCAATTTCACAATTTTCCAGATTTTCCATTTTCAATAGTTTGTCAGTTCAGTATTTAATTTATTTAAAATATGCTGAAAAAAACTCTTAAATATCCTTGGAATATTTCTTTTATTCTATGCTATCAATATTGTTGATAATTTGTTATATTTTTCTGATTTTTCTATATAAGTACTACCATTAAAATTATTAAAATCAAATCAACAATTAAGTGGGCTACACACGACTGGTGAGTGGGCCAACCTGTCGGAAGCTGTCGCCATCAACAATGGATAGGTCCAGATCAGTCCAGATAATCTAAACGCTTACAACGTTGCGTGCTGATTACTTGCAGCTGTTTTATCTTTGCTGAACGACACAGAAACTACCCACAATGCTCAATAAAGTTGCCAACTGGTGGGAGCAAAATGTTATTCTCAACGGTGGACAACCGTTGTAAGCGTTCAAGTTTAGCTGTCCGTACTCAATGATAGATACGTTATGCTCGGAAACTCACACCGACTGACCGTATCAAGCTCCCTGTCAGGTCGTGTGACCAAATCTGATCGTGTGTAGTCCGCTTTATTTCTTTCCGGACTGTTATACCCATTTTTTATTTTTCAATAAATAAAATTGTACAAAAACCCATCATTATTGACAATGAGTATTGATAATAATAGCAGGGTTAGAAAAAAAAACGACACCCGACAAAACCAATGTACCGGAAATTTTTTCAATATTTATAAACCGATTTTGTGAATAGCTTGTATCAGTTCAGCAACAACCAATCAACATGAAACGTCTCATCCATTTGATGATTCTAACAGTTTGTATTATTGCCGTTCTGGCTAAACCTCAAGTAAGTGTCTTTGTGTGTTACAATTTTCAAGTTTTTCTCAAAATTGTTTTCTCTGTAGATAAGAGAAATGTCTGATATGGCAAAGACAGGCGTTGATATTATGAGTGGTGTAGCTAAAATGGGAGCTGATGCTGTGGCACAAGCAGCAGACACAATGATGGCGATGGCTCAAAGTGTCGTACCTGGTGGCCAGAGATCCGGTTAATGTCTTGTAAATCTTGTTGATATATGCACAGGAAAATTTAATAAAAATATTTGCACATATCCGTGTTATTCTTGAATTCTTTCACATACATTTAAATGAAAATTTTTTCTGTTAATTGTAAATGTCATGTTTTTTTATTTATTTTACCTGTTGTTATTTTTAAATACCACACCACCACCATCATTTCATTTCTGCTGCGTACTTTCTTCTTATATAAATGACAAATATATACACATATTGTGATAAAATCGACAGTATCTCTTGTTAGAATTGTCATTTTCTTATCGTTATTATGAAGAGATGGGAATGTTTTATGTATTTGTGGTTTACACTAACGATAACAAGATGTGTCAACAGGAGTATGGTCAGGATGTGATTGCTTGCTTTAAGTGCAATCCCATTGTTGCAAAACATTTAGAAGTGACAGACACTACTGTATACCTACCACCCACGTATTATAGAAAACCACCCTCTTGTTGATATCAATTATATCCCTCTTTAGATCAACTATTATCAACAATATAGTACTGGATCTTGACCAAGCCAACACATAATTTAGATTCGACTTGTTCAGACAAACATTAGAATAGGGTGAAATTTGAGGTGTTGTTTTGGGGGCATAGAAAACAAAGAATATACAAAATGTAGGCGTATATGTAATAATAATACTAAATGAGTCAAAGTGTAGGTGAAAAAGTCTGACTTATTTCACAGATAATTGGATATTTGATAGTCAGGTATTCTCTTTCAGTTTGTTTATTTGTTTATTTCATTGTTGGAATGATAACATTAATAATAATAATAATAATAATATGAGATAATTTGATAGAAATTTCCAAGAATAATTAAATATATGTAAATATGGGTGGTGAAAGGTAAAAATAAATTAAAATATCTTTTTACCTTTCGTACTTCTTCAGGACTTAACGAATATGATTGTGTTAATGGTGGAGCATCTATTCTATTTGTAGCACGCATCTCTTCTTCTTCAATCGCTTGTTGTAAGGCCATCATTAGTCTATCCACTAGCAGTGCAGTTTTCTTTTTCGGTACCACCATCTGAAAGACAAAAAACAACAACCATATATATTTTTTCGCCTTATCACTGTATCAGTTTCTAATTATATCAATTATACATTTGAATACCACCATCAACAATTCGTTAAACAATTCCAGTGTATGATTATCCGTATTTCTTGTATGCATATAGTCAGTGTGAGTGTTAAAAACGAAGACCTAAATATACAATTAGGATTAATCTAGAGAGATCTGGAAATTAACGGGACGTTGTTGATCCCGAGAGCCTTAAGCAAGACAATTTTCATCAACATGACACAAAAAAAAGCTGTTTCCTTTGGAAGGCTCCCTTAAGATTGAATCCTTAAGCAAATACCCCCGCCACCAAGTGAGGAAATATGAAAAACAGACAGCCCCCTTTCTATTGGAGCCTTTTTTTGTCTATGGTAGAACTGCTGAAAACTTAAATTGGATGAAATCTATTAATTATTCACTAGAGCACGTTATCAATTAAAAGCGTTCCGACTAAACTATTTGCATCAACTTGGAAACTTATCGTTAGTTCATTAAACATATAGAAACGTTCACTGTTCGTTCACATAGAGCAAGGGCAGTGGCGAAGGTATTGGCAGTGTGGACTGTAATAGATAAGCATGTGTACTCATTAGACCCCGTTCACATTGGCGGGCAGTACAAAAGCTAGCTAGCTTTCAGTTTTTACAAGCCACCGTCTCGCAAGCGCCAATCACAAAGCAGCAGCACAAACCCCCAAAATTTGAAAATGCTGAAGTATGGTTATATGCAATTCTTACCCTATTTAAACCTATATGTAATTGTAAGTCTATGATAATAAATATTCTATAATTAAAAAGGGCTAACTTACTACATAGTGGTGTGTTCTAATGTCACAGAAAGGCAGTGTTGATTACTACATTAACATAAAAACCACTCCCATAAGCTGTTACACACCCGACGTGTCCGTTTACGCCGACCGATTTACAACACTGCAACTGTCCTTTCCACTGGCTTTGCCATTGCCATTGACCTATGTGAACGCACGGTTGTAGTTCAATCAGGGATGATGTGAAAAACGAATTTAAGACGGTTTCCAATTTTGATTTGTTCAGCATGAATTTTTGATGATGATCGACAAAAAAAAGAAACGAAATAATAATAAAGTTTTTCCGTTTTAAAAAGACTCTTTCGTACTTCCTAGGAAGTGTACAAATGTCTTTTTTGTCGTTATATTTTTTGTTGAATTTACAAGTACCCGGAATTACTTTGTCCTTTACAATTCATCTGTTAAAAATTAGTATTTGTTTTTGTTTGCTTGATTTTATTAAATATTCAACAAATGGAAGTCTCAATTAATTTCCACCTTCCTGAAAATTCTGTTATTTTTGTACTTTGTTTCGATTAATTAATTTGCTGCATTCAACTATGAATAATTTGCTTTAAATTTCAATTTCCAATAAATACATTTCGTAAAATTCCCAAATCAATATTTAACTATCCAAAAAAAAAAAATTACTTTTCTAACAAACATATTAGGTGTAGGAGAAATTTACAAGAATAAAAGAGTGCTAGTTGCTAGGGCGTGTATTATATGTATTCCACATGCTGTTCATAACAATCATATTGTCCCTGATTTTCAACGTCTAATGTGGTAGCTATTAATGCACATTCTAGTTAAAGGGTTAAAAGCTTCATTGGGGGGTGGAAGTTTGCATTTACCACATGCTGATTATACAGCATGATTTAATATTCGACTTTTTACTCTGTTGTTTCTACATATTGTTTATTAAAATCGTATATTAAAGGACCTACACAGATGTGTATATAAGTAATAACCCCGTGATATTTCTGTTATAAGGTGGGTTGTTTGTTAGAAAACCATTAATCTATATGCGTGTATTCAACGGTGAAATGTTCACACATTCTACACCTGTTGCATTTCAACGAATCAACAGGAATCGGTGTATTCTAAACAAACTGTTATCAAAGCGACGAACGGCAGCGCCTCCACCATTCTTGACCCACGGAGATTTTTCTCTCCTAACTTTATTTTTTTTTGTATTAGAAATAGAAAAGAAACAGACGAAACTACTATCTTTCCGTGTTTTTTTTTCTTTCGATAATGAGGAAGAAACTTTTCTTTGACAGTACATTTTTCATTTTTAGTCAATTTAACTAATTGACGGTGAAATTATGAACAAACAGGTTATTGACTGTACACCTACGACAATAGGGATTATAAGTACTTATCATTTTGTGTAGGTAACTCACTAGTTACAAACGAACAAGTAGTAGAACTTGTTGAGTAGTAATAAAATTACAAAGTTAACAATGACACTTTGTGGATTTTCTGTTGTTGTCTCATTAATTAGTAGTTTCACACTTAGATTTTAGGCGAAATGAGAAGAATTGCTTCAACGCTAAAATCTACTGAACAACGTAAGGAGAATGCGCACAACGCCATATAGGTCGTTGGCGCAATTTGTGTTCTTTTTCTAACAGGATTTAACGTTCAACGTTCTTTTTTTCTCAAAACATTAGTTTTTCAAGTAAATTAATTAAGTGGGTCTTAGCCCGTTCAGAATTTGATCTTTCCCGGTTTACAGTATCAACTTTATATGAATTGTCCAATTAATAATCGAGAAATTCACTTTGAAAAGAGCTTTTAATAAACGTAAGTGGATTATATTCATGTTTGAAATCAATTCATTAGAATTTTTAAAATCGCCTTGTTCTCACCAATTAATCATGAACTACTTACAATTTTTTGTTTTTTTCAAATTTAGGTGTCTTTTTCATTTCCCACCCACACAGGAGGTTTAAAATAATTATTATAACAATGTCTCGTTTTCTCTGTTTCATCACAAAGATTACAAATTTGGAATTGTAGTACCTACTGTTAAACAGAATTGTGATTTTACGCTACTATTGTCTGTTGCCTAAACGTTTTTCCTTTTATTATAATAAACGACAATATAATATGAATTGGCAGTGGGTAGGAATATATTAATTTTATAAACATTAATACCAGATCCATGATTTTGGATCTGCATCTATTATTCTATAAGACAGGAAACAAAGACTTTGTGGATAAGGAGTAAATGAGATCAATCAACATTTTCATACATAATTTGAATTGTCTTCTCATTGTGTTTCATAATCGGATAATATTTTGATGTTTAAGCTATCGTTTAAGATTTAATATTCATTTTAAGCTATATTATCCTTAGTCAATGCTTAAAATGGTTTAAGTGGTAATTAACTCGATGAGATAGAGAAACACCAGTTACAAGAGCTAGGCTATTGAAACCGACTCAATGGAAAGGAAAAGGTTAAGCATTCTTCACCTAGAAAAAAAATTTTTCATTAAATTCTTGTGTGTGGGAAAAAACGCCTCTCTGTTGGTCAAGAATTACGAAAAACTAAAGCAACTAATAAATATCCATTATTTATAATTGATAAGAATTTGTTTGATCTTATGGGATTTTTATAAGATTTGAAAAATGATAACCACGAATATCAGACAGTGAATCTATGTTTCAGTTAATTTCACTGTGTGGAATTTTCAATTTTCTTCAAACAGGAACCTATCAGATTGCCAGTATAATTTCCTGAAAATCTGAAATATGACGTTTGATTCTGTATCAATA
>JAZBHA010000124.1:0-38063 GCA_037464855.1 Iselma pallidipennis | reverse complement strand
ATACAGTTTTTGTATTAATTAGGTAAGCTAGGAAGGAACGAAAAAAGATGGGACTCGTACAGAATTATCAGAATAAATCCGGTAACGTTCTAGATTTTGTCATTTTAATTTAGGTCATGGTCGTATCAGATAACCGGAGAACACAGGAGCGTGTTAATGAAGAAACAAAAACAAAGATTGTTACTAACTTTTTGGAACAAGTTTAACTAAGTAAACGTAAGTCTAACAATAAGTCGACTTCGTATACTTGAATTAAAATTGGTTCAATATTTAGTATACGTAAACAAATGTTACAAAAAGGGCATTATCTAGAACAAAATTTGGGTAATAGAGAAGTCCTGGTATAACGAGCAATACAGGTGACTTGAAGAAAAGTGCCTGTTATATTTGATTTGATTTAATTGTCGCAAGGAACCTTTTGTTTTCACGTTTTGCAACAAATTTCCTCATATACCTATTTTCAAACCAGTTGCTGGAATTTTGAAAATCTTTGCCGAAATCTTTAAGTTGCACAAAATTAAGTTTTAGTTGAAATTACTATTAAAATCGGGACTCAAGCGGGCTGCACACGATCTGATTTGGTCAGCCTGACAAAGCGTTTGACGAAATCACGGCCATCCGTGCCAATATTGTGACATGTTACTGTTTATCAAAAAGGGGGAAAAATAACAGATTGTTAGAATGGAGAGAAACAGATTTAATAATGGAATAATGGTGGAAATCAGAGAGGGTAGAACTGTCCGTATAACGATTCAACAAGTTGACTAGAATTGAACATTTCTAACATAAACTTTCGGAATTTTGATGGATTGTTTTCAATAAAAATAAATAATTGCAAGCGTTATCTATTATTGTTTCGCATTGAAAACACCATCCGTCACCCTTTTTTTCGGTAGTTTTTTGTAATCATGTCTCTCTTGTTCTTGTTATTGTTTAAATAAATATCAATAAATCTTCCAGAAGATGCGAGAAAATCAGAAAACAATTTTTTTATGAAAAGATCTCATTAGTAACACTCGCTATTATTAACCTGTTCGTGTCAATTATCCAGCTACTTCGTCATCTGTTATATAAAACTACGTGAAAAACGACGTTTCTTATTAATAAGATCTTTTATTATAAATTTGTCTTTCCGGTATCTATTAAGTGTTTTCTATCAATTTACAAGTTGAAGTTGGGATATAAAAAATAATAAAATTAACCTATTTCGATAATCGAAACGATAATAAAGTCCCAAGCCTTCCAATAAATATTAAATTCTCGTAGGTATATTGTGCGTAAACTTTTGCATTTAATCCTTGGAAAATTGTATGAATAATAATGCGTAAAAATACAGCATAAAACAAGCGTAAAAGACGGATGATATTTCATCAATGAATAGATTAAAACTTGATTTAAATTTTAATTGAAAAATAAAAACTGTTCCCCATATACTTACCGGATATTCGTCATATTTAACACCTAGTTGATAGTCCGGATAATCTTCTGAAGTTCTATCGGAGGCGGCACTACGTTTTTCTACAAGCAGCCCATCAGCAAACAAGACTGTAATAATTGCCGCCTCTAAAACAACTATAATTATTCTATTCACCATTTTTTCTCCTCGCTCAAATCTTCTATCGTCAAAATAATTATTTAAAAATTCTCAATTTCCTTTGGTTTTTATTGTTTTCTAATCAAATTCAAAACAGCATTTCACAATTTCCTACAGGAAACTTAAACTAATTTTCTTTTTTTTGTTTATATTGTGGTTAATAAATTCGTTATTGTTATAGTATTCCTTTTTATTGTTGTTATTATTATTATTATTACTACTGTTGAAAGGCGGCGCGCGTTTAAATCGCGTTGTCTTACCCCTGGGGGCGGTAATGCGATTGTATACGTACAACTGTACATCGTTTGGTGTCTCCATTGCTTTTAAACCTTCTCTATCCAATACGCAATCGCATTCCCTACAAAATAGTACAAGTTTTCTGGCATTTAATGTAGATAAAAAAAATTTTTTCGATATAGATTTATTGCTATTTTTCTGTTTTGTTTGTCTGTTAATCGACAACGAATGGAAATTGTGTACAATTATTGTGTTTTATTAGAAAATGGCCAATTCAAACAATATCTTGAGATAATTAAAGGGTTATTTATTAAGTTTTATTGTTATTTTATTTATTGTTTTAATCTATTTCTGATTGTTATTGTTGATGTAAGAAAAATAGGAGAATTGCCAGGAACTAGCCCGGCGCCTCCACCAAAATTACACACACAGTAATTATTATTTGAGTCATATTTTTATTATTTTCTCATGTTTATTATTGAGTTTTTGTAAAATAAAACCATTTTATGCTCGAATGCTCTTTCGATTGAGCTATTGGGGCGTCCTGGCTGTCTTTAGACGTTTCTCCCAATTAATCTAGAGGCTGCTGATTTTCTATCAACTATTGAAAATTGATATCAAAGTAATTTTTAGATTTTAGATTAAATGGGAGAAATATCCGAAGATATTCAGGACGCCCCTCAATTGGAAGAGCATTCGACCGGCAATCCGAAAATTTCGGAGTTCAAGTCTTGATCGGAGCGTGACTTTTTTTGGATATATTTCGGTGTAGTTATTTCGGTGTAATCATTTCTAATTTCTTAATTGTAAATTTAGCAAGATTGGATTTCTTTAATTATTATTAATCCTAATATACAGAGTGTACCACGGTATTTCTCCTCGGAGTAGGCCATGACTTGTGAACGTAGTGCCGTAGCTTGGTCCGACCGCTTGTCGGTAATGCAGATCTGACGATGATTACCGACTGGTCAACTTGTTGAAAAATTAATTGACATATTGTTTTTGCTTAAAAACTTCTTGTTTTTAAATAAATTTCGAGGAAAAAGACCCTTAATTAATTTCCATGAGTTATTATTAGTTGTGAGAATGATTTTTACATTAACACGTCAACAACTGTCAAATTTAATAAAACCTGAAACAAGCTACGGCCCTACGTTCAAAAGTCATGGCCTACTCCGAGGAGAAATACCGTGGTACACCCTTTATAAAAAATTAATTATTATTTATTTTTTATTTATTTGTTGCCTGGCAGCACTGTTATAAAAAATTTGTTCGTGTGTCATTTGGAAACATTATCTACTCTTTCACCAAGTCCAGCAGGAAGAAGATGCCGAGTGCATCACAAAAACATCATAACTTCGCTGTGGAACCAATAGGCGATAGACCAGTCACTGATCTAGATGGTATTTATGATGTTTTAGCTCAACGTTTAATATTAGCCGGATTTGATAAGGCTTATGTAGTGTTGAGACAATTTCTTTTCTTAAACAGGAATAAGGAATTGTTCCAAGAATGGATGGAAATTAAATATCAAGCCAATTCAAAACAATCAACAGATTGCTGGCAATGTCTGAATGACTGGTGTCGAAATTTCTTGTAGATTCTATTAACATATTGGTACGAATATAAATTTTGCATAATAAATAGAACTTGTATTATAGTTTTTTTTTTTAATACCGTTCTTTATTCATAAGATAACACTATGTCTGGCAACAGCAACAGTGTTACTGTCGTGTGTAAACGGTCGCTTACTTTTAGAGAACATTCATGTTGAAGCTCCACCGAGACCATCGTCGCTGGCACCGGCACACTATCCTTGTTTCTGTCTCAAGCGATACCTTAGCATGACAATCGGGGCCCGTGACGATCCAGGCGGTGCTTCAGTACAAACGTACCCTTAAGTTTCTTTACTGTTCATGGATATTCCATCGTTCACCGAGTATTTTTGAGCTACCGGTAGACTTCTATGTGGTACTCTTAGGTCCGGCACATATTGAGACGTAGTTCAGCATAGAACAGTGTAGAACAGTTCAGAACAGTTCAGGCTTATTGAGATAATGGAACAAAAATAAAAAAAGAGGTGAAATCACTGCATCTTTGGCTAAAGAGAGAGAAAGGCAGCCCTGAAATGCATCAAGTGGCAATATGCGTTGGTCCACTGATTTAGATGGAATACAAAAGCCTGAACTGTTCTGCACTATGCTGGCCGTGTCGCGCCGGGCCTTATAAGACTTCTCCGACTACGGATCTGGATAGTTTTAATAGTATTACAAGAAAGGGTGTAAAATACGGGTCAGTCGTTTCCATTTTCTCTATAGTAGAAAATTATCATATCAATACAGTTGTCAGAAACGAGGGAACGAAGAATCTTTTAAATTCTTCTGGAATTTGCTTGAATAAATTTCAAAACTAGCTGTTTCAACAATACAATGTTGACATCTGTGGTTAGTAGCCGTCTGTGGATTAACCATTGCTCCAGCCGCCACTATCACCGCCTCCACACAAAGCTACATACAATAGCGTATTCAAAGAAATAACAAATAGTATTTTGTGAGTGTGTTTTATATACATACCTATATATTGTACATACAGGTGTATAAATTGCACAAGTAAAAAACAAAGTCTGGTCATATTATGACGCCGTCTACACGCTCCAGTTTCCTGATGGGCATACTTGAGTAAACTAGACTTTCTGCGCGCCAACGGGTTGGAGTAATGGGGCAGACACAAGCTCGGAGTATGCACTTCAACCAGCTGGCGCACAAAAAATCCAGTTTAATCAAGTATCCCCATCAGGAAGTTGTATCGTGTAGACGGCGTCTATAAGTTAGCTGAAAATAATTTCCATAAACTACTGTTTAATTATCAACTATATATTAATTTGATGAGTATTTCTACTAACTAATTATGCACGTGTGCTGATATGATGAAGTCATGTTTTGCTTAGTTAACTTCACAAAGAATAGATAATCAAAGGAATATTATGACGGCTAAACTTGTTTAGATATGTATTTTCTAGAATAAACATTGCTGAAAATCTTTGACACATTACTCTAGTCCTCTAGTCAAAACTAATCCTGAAAGAAAAACAAAAACGAGAAAATCCAGCGAAATTTATTTACAACCTTAACAAAAACGGGGAATAAGACAAAAAATATTCTATTATTTATAATCTCTGGTGTCTCATATTTAATGTATATTTGTCCCAGAAAAAAATTCAGTTGAATTCACTTTTAAGAGCTATACTAATATGCAAAGAACGTCCACCCAATAAAACCCTTATGATAGTTGGGATAAAATTGTCATCCCTTTTCTCATCGAAGATTATATTATAATATCTATATCAATATAACAGAAAACAAAGCGAGGCGGGTAACTGAAAAAAATCTAATACAACATGGATAATACTTATTATCTTTGCAACAGATAATAATCTAAATATTTAAAACACAAGCCGTTTACTTTCGACAGTCCGCCAGCAGTCCTCAATCGATTTGTATAATTTTTCTTTTAAATTGAAGCTTTTTGTCCACAGGTATGTCATCAATATATATTTTTTTAATTATTATTATTGTTTATATTGTTAATTAAATAAACAATTCTGAACGCGTCTTCAAACATACTCGCTTATGTACACACATATACTATACAGCGGGATCCTCTAGGTACATAGGCGAAAAGAGCCTGGAGCGGGAGTGACAACAGAACAGAACCCCAAGTTTTGTCTCTCTTACCCTTATACAAAATCTCTATATCTGTTCTCATTCCCACCCTGGCCTCTTCTCGCCTATGTACCTAGAAGAGTCCGCTGTATGGTATGTTTGGCTGCCTGAATTGGACTGTCGAGTGTTTTAAATTATTATCACTCTTAAAAACAAAAAGAAGCTAGCTGTACAGGGGTCTTCTCGTAGGATTTAATTTACATAAACCATGATAAAACTGAAAACTATGAAATGGTGATCATTATGAAAATGTTGAGTAGAAAGTTTGAAAACGTTTCGAAACCCACTTTTAGAGTGAATAGTGTTACGAATCCCTTAGGACAACTTGAATATGTACAATCAAAAACGGAAGTCTCCCACAAATTTCCCTTGATATGTACATATGTATGGAAAACTCTATCGGTAAGGAATATTAATATATTGGATATCCTTTTAAAATACAATAATAATAATAAATTCCTCAGTGTATCAATAATATTTCATCAACACTATATTGAGGAGGAAAACTCTATCTAGTAATAACAAAATTCTGAAATGCACAATTTCTAAACTAAATCCCTTCAAATATGATTCAATCACAATAGGTACCAAGTGGAATATTTGCTCTTTAAAAATCTATCATATATTAAATAAAATACGTGTATATCACGAGTAACGGTCGATACTCGCGTCAAGCATTATGCCATCAAAAAAATTAAATAAACAAATCACAAATCGACAGTTACTATAATATTCTAGAGAAAATGGTAGAAAGTCAATTTACTGGAAATGTTCAACAGACCTAATAAAATGATTATTTATTTCAAAATATGCGATACGAAGACGACGAAGATATAGTAGCGTTTACAGAAAAAAATACGGGAATATAAACCATGCGGGCCTGAAGTATTTACTGAAAAAGTAGAATGTTAAAATCATGTACTACGGAATTATTGTGAGAAATCACGGAATTGTGGAGAATGCATAAAAAAGTTGATTGAACTGAGCGGCAAAGAAATATCGAAAAACAACATTCCCATTTGACGAAAAAATTAAAAATTTGAAGCAAAAAAACGGTATTTATATTATCTTTCCTTGCTAAAAAAATCGCTGGTTCTTGCGGAATAGTTCAATTTTTATAACATTCCTGGTAAATGTTAAATAGATTTACAAGTATTTTTTTTTAGTTTTACAAAAAACTACCAAGCACTGTCGACGCGGACAGCTTGGCGCAATTTTTTTACAGATATCCGTGGTGGGTATCTGTTTTTTGGCGGATTTTATCCATATTACGATTCACAATAAGGTACAACATATGAAAATTGTAAATTCCTGAAAGCTGAATAACAGGTTGATTTATACTGTTGACTGTTGCTATTTTATAAAACAAAATTGATTGTAAAACTGTAGCAAATAACAAATTTGTCGGTTTTTTCTTTTATTTTAATAAAAAATTCCAATCTGTTTCGTTACTACATGTTGAAAAGTAATATAACCGTTTTTTAAATTGATTAATCGACAGATTCCAATTTCCGAATTTTACGAGATTTTTCAGTCATTTAAATCTTGACATACATACATATAGGGTGTCCCAGTGAAAAATATTGGTCACAGGATTGTAATTCATTTACCGACTTTCAAACAAATAAAAACACAGATACTGCTCCACTTAGGTGAAGACAATCACATCTAACGCCCGGTTTCACCGTTTTGCTCTTAACTCATGAATACGTAACTCTAGAGTTTGTTAGTTCATGATTTAAAATTGTCGTTTCCTTTCACCGTACATTTTCAACCACGAGTTAGCCAGTCCACAGTTTAACTTAAAAATGGTTGACAACGCCTGTAAATGCATTTCAAAAGCCAATGAAAATTCAGCATCTAACCGCCTGGTTAAACCGAGGAGGTGATGGTTTTTGGCAAACATTTTGTAGAAGTTGGGAAAAAAATATTCATTTGTAAAAGAGGTCAGGTCAGGTAACAGAATTTTCAAACATAGAATTAATTCACAGTTAAAAATGTAACACCTCGAGAACGAAGAGTTAGACTTACCCGAGAGTTATCCACAGTTAAGGTGCGGTGAAACGGAATTTGCCATTTTTATCCAACGGATGGCCTAACTCAACTTTGACTCTGGAAAGAGTACTACAGTGAAACCGGTTGTAACTCAATTATATCTTATAAGGTGACAATCAGTGCCGGACTGGACAGGGAGGATATGGGGAGATTTCCCCTGGGGCCAATACGCTTCTGCGGGCCAAATAGCGTTTGTGGGGCCACCGATAATGTTTAGAGGTATTTTTTTTTTGATCAACTTTTAACAAACAAAATCTAAAACCATGGTGTGCTGTAAAACTTACCCTTTCGATGATCCCTTTTGCTGGACCTCTCCGATAAGGTTGTGTAGTCTCCCAACGCTGATCATCAATGGTGGATGGTAGTGGTCCATTTAGAAAACACTTCATATTTAAACACTTCACATTGATTTATTGTTAGTGGTAATTTCATCCCCGCACTTACACTGATTGACTCACAACACACACTGTCCCAAAGACACTATTTTATTTAAATTATTAGATTAGAAAAAATTTTGATGTTGACACGTCGATGTCTTAAAATCAACTGATTAGAAAACTTGTAACACTAAATCAGACAAAAGACATCATGCAACTTTATTTCGTATGTATCGCTGTTATGAAAAAACAAAAAACTTGTTGTCTGTATACGTGTTTTGTACTATTGTGTCGTAAAGTATGTAACAGCTAAGTAAACAGTGCCGGACTGGACAGGGGGGATATGGATAGATTTTTTCCGAGGCCAATGAGTTTTTGGGGGCCAAATAGTGTTTGAAGGGCCACCGATAATCTTTTAAGTAGGTAATTTTTTTTGATCCCCAGTTGAAGAGATACCTTGGTTTCCTAGAAATTCCCCCGGGGCCAAGGTAAGCCAATCCGACCCTGGTGACAATCTAGCACCAGAGGTACTTTCGATGGGATACCTTATATGTATATTTCCTCCACTTGTTTTCTATTAAATAAAGTATAAGACTTTTAAAATTATAATTTCAAAAAATAACTTTTTCATTCTGTATTTATCAAAAATAGTGGAAGAATAATAATATAAAGTAGAAGTTTTACAATGAAAAATGGGAAAATTAAGCTATTGTCAGGAATGAATTAAAAGTTACGAGAAGTTTTGTATTTAACAGATAACATTGTATAGCAAGAGTCTATTATCATGTTGAACGATAACGATGAATACGTGCAGTATAATTACTTTGAAAATTAATTAGTATAAAAACAAATCAACCGATCAAGAGATTAGAAAAAAAACGTGAAAATCTTCTAGAGAAAGTCATTATGAGTTTCGAATTTGTACGAAAAACATAAGTAAAGAAACGGCTTAGATTCTTGTTTCAGGTGTTTAATGCAAACTAGTTGAAAACATAATAAAAATTGTGGCGAAAAGTGAAATTTCCGAAAACGTCTCGCTGTCGATATACAATTTAGTAAGTATATCTACAGTAGTAGACTGTTGTTACAAACGAAAACGTTTTTATAGTAGCAATAACACGAATATATCCCATTTGATACAACCAATAACATTTATCGTCCATTTTATCTTTAGATACCTATAATATTAAACTTTGGCAAAGTAGAAAAATTATTATTTGACTCGTGTGTCTATATGAGCCTATTAAAAAAAAAAGTACTTCTTGTTACTGATCGGAGTAGATACAAATTTCAACCATTTAAGAACAGCGGCGGATTTAAGCTTTTTGAAGCCTAAAACTGGGAGATCTAGCTTAGGTATGCTATAAAAAAAAAATAAGGGATTTGCACATTGAACACATACTGACAGTAAGGGCCTTCATTTTGTTGGAGCCCTCCATTAAAACTGGGGACTACGAAAGTATCTTTTTTGCCCATGGTATAAGGCGCCACTGCGAACTCCACATAGCACCAGACCCGGACCTGATCCGCCATTGAATCAAAGTAAACGGGAATAAAAGTTTAACTCTTCTTTGTGAAATCTCTAAGCTAAAGCAGTGGTGGATCTAGGCGTTTTGAGGCCTGAAACTAATGTTAGTCTGGGGATCCTGCTTATCTAATTTATGTAATAGAGGAGATAGATTTGTTAACAAATTGAGGGTGAATTCCGATTAGATTTGCACACAAACATGCGTCAGGGGCCTTTATTGGGGCCCTCCGTTAAGACTGGGACTACGAAAATATCTTTTTATTTGCGAGCCCTGTACAACACCAGACCCGGAACTGATATATAGGTCCCATCATATAATTGATCCTTCACTGAATTAGTCTAAAAGAAAGTCAAATTTTAACTCTAGAGCAGTGGCGGATCTAGACTATTGTGAATCTGGGGACCCCATTTATCTAATTCATGTCATAGAGGAGATAGATTTATTAATAAATTGAACCCCCTTCTGCTATCTCTTCAGGGCTAATTGCGATTTGATTTGTTTTATGGTTTACGAAGACCACAAAATGATACTGATTACATTCAGGGCCGGACTGGACAGAGGAGATTTCCTCTCAGGTCAATAAGTCTTTGGGGGTCAAATATCAATTAAGGGTACCTTTTAAGGCATTTTTGTTGACTACCAACTGAAGAGATATCTTTCTTCCTGGTAAATTTTCTCCGGGATCCTATAAATAAAAATAGATAAATAAGTAAAAATTGCGTTTTTCTAAGCTTAGGTTTTCCAATATATTATTTTTTTTTGAGATTAACAATAAAATACCCCCTAGTGATGAAACTCAACACAAGAAATATCAATTTCGATCAACAAACAACAAAAATTCTTTAAGTAGAGAACAATGTTGCCCAGCAGGAATTAAATACAATGTAACAAAACCGATTTCATTGTCTACTATTTCTGGATTTTTATCCCAATAATTCATTTTTATCATTTATTACGATTTATTTTCTGGATATTTTTTCAAATAATCAAATTTCCCACCTTTTTTTTAAACGGGACTGAAATTTGGTATAAGTAGCTACAATTAGTCGAAATTTTTATCTGTCATTATTCTGACTTAACCTCACTTTTATGTGTCAAAAAAACGAAATTCTTTATCGATGACTTAATTAAATTAAATTAAATTAAAATAATGTCGAATTTAAGTCAGTTAATTGAAAATGCAATTGAATCCGCGAAAAAAGCAATACAATTCGATCAACAACATCAAATTGAACCATCAATCTATTATTATGAAGCTGCAGCCAGATTATTAGAACGTGCATTACCTGAAATAACACCAGAAAAATCACAATCTTATCAAACAAAATTAGAAGAATATAGAAAACGTGCAATTGAATTAAAAGAAATACAAAAAAATAGTGATAAAAATGAAGAAGAAATTCGAGAGATTGATCAAAATCAATTACAAATCCAAAAAGCTTATTTTCTATTACAACAAGCCATTGAAGAAGATGAAAATGATGATGATAATAATAAACATGATGCAATTGAATTGTATGCAAAAGCTATTGAATTTATAACACAAAATCCCGAATTGATGCAAGGTGAATTGAAACAATTAGCCTTACAAGCACTAGATCGTGCTGAAATATTAAAAGGTATTAAAAAAGACCCAGTGAAAAAAATCGAAGGCAAACCAGTTAGAACAACACCAGCACAAGTATTACATCGTGGCTATAGTGCACATTTACAAATAACAGGTAATGATGCATATACCGATGAAGAGAAGAAAGTTCTATTACATACATCGAATATCAATCATCGCGAATATGTACCATTTATGAGTGTTGATTTAAATGAACGTTTCCAATATTCAATACCATTTACTGATCGTGATGGTTATTTACAACTATCACCGAAACAACGACGGGAATTTTCACGTTGGATCCGTTTACAGGATTTAACAAGTGACCCATGTATTGTTGATGGACAAACACCCAATTATTTGCATATAAAACAAACAGTTATATCAGATTGTTCGTTTGTTGCTAGTTTAGCTGTTAGTGCATTATATGAGAAACGATTTGGACGTAAATTAGTTACATCTATTATATATCCACAAACGAAAAACAAACAACCCAGATATAATCCATTTGGTAAATATATGATTAAATTACATGTAAATGGTGTAGCTAGAAAAGTGATAATTGATGATTATTTACCGATTGATCGTTATGGTCATTTATTGTGTTCGTATTCAAGTAATCGTCATGAATTCTGGGTGTCTCTATTAGAAAAAGCCTACATGAAAGTGATGGGTGGATACGATTTTCCTGGCAGTAATAGTGTAAGTTTGATCAGGTCGACAGTTTCGCCGGTGTGTTTATTTGCCAGCTTCTTCAGGACGAGAAGCTGGTAAATAAACACACTGGCGAAACTGTCGACCTGACCTTAGTGTAGTCTGTCTTTTTCTCTTTTTGTCCAATTACCTTATAATACAACCTTTAATAACTTAACATGGACATAAACATTCAAACTAATTATTAGAATTGTTTCTGATTTGTTTGCAGAATATCGATCTTCATGCCCTAACTGGTTGGATACCGGAACGTACAGCTATACGTAATGATGATCCAGATTTTAATCGTGATGCATTATTTGCAACTTTGGAGAAACGTTTAGCTAATGGTGATGTTCTAGTAACGGTAGCAACTGGTGAATTATCTGATTTACAAGCTGAACGTAGTGGTTTAGTACCAACACATGCTTATGCTGTGATGGATGTACAGACCGTGAATGGTGTACGTTTATTGAAATTGAAAAATCCATGGTCGCATTTACGTTGGCGTGGACGTTATTCCGAATTAGATACACAACATTGGACCATGGAATTACAAAAATTATTACATTATGATCCGAATAGTGCAGCACAATTTGATAATGGTGTATTTTGGATTGATTATGATAGTTTGTGTGCATTCTTCGATGTATTTTATATGAACTGGAATCCGGAATTGTTTAAATACACTTTTTGTATTCATCAGTATGTTTCCGGTACAAAAGTATAATGTGTCACTTGATTGAAAAACAATAATTTTTCAGGATGTGGCATGCTGGAACTGGTCCTGTTAAAGATCTCTATACAATCAGTTCGAATCCACAGTTTTGTTTAGATGTTGGTCCGAATGCTTCCGGTGCTGTTTGGTTGCTATTAACACGACATATAACCGATATTGAAGATTTCCGTGAAAATAAAGAATATATTACGGTTCTAGTTTATAAAAATAATGGGAAACGTGTCTATTATCCTTGTAATTCGTCAATTTTCAACTACAGTAGAGTCCCGGTTATCCGATATGTCCGACCAACCACATATTATTTGAGTGCATATACACGGAGACTTTTCTCTCCTAACTTCATTCTCTCGCTCTCTCTCTAAAAATAAAGAGGAAGCTGCCTATAAGTGGTCGAAGCTAAGAACCAAATCGGCGCATATTTGGACGTTTGCAGAGAGATTCGTGTTTCTGGCTACAGTGGCGGCGTGAAAAATATCTGTATACTGCTTAGAGGAAGGTGCTAGGTGCATAGGCGAAAAGAGGCAGAGGCAGGAGTGAGAACACTTAAAAAAAATACAAAGTGAAGGAGTGGTTCTACCCAAACAAACCACTTTTTGTCTCTGTTGCCCTTATACAAAATCACTATAAATGTTCTCACTCTTGCCCCGGCGTCTTTTCGCCTATGCACCTAGAACCATCCTCTAAGCAGTATAAACTTAGTATACAAGGTTTGATCAAAAAATACCCGAACTACGCACGTATTTCAAGATTCAGAAGGTGTTTATCCTTCTTCTGCTTCTGCTTGTATTTGTGGGTTTTTTTTGGCACAATTTTCAGTCCCATTTCTGTCGGATAATCGAGACTCGACTGTAATTGATTTGGCTTAACTTTGTAAATTTTCTAGATGATCCAGCACCGTACATTGATGGTGTAAAAATTAATAGTCCTCATTATCTGTGCAAAATAATTCTAGGCCCAAATAGTTGTCGACGATATACAATTGTGATTTCACAATACGAAAAATCAGCAACAATTTATTATACATTGAGAGCGTACGCAACATGTCCATTTACATTGACTAAAATCAGTGATCCTCACAAATATCAAAAAGAAGTAATAATGATAATTAAATTAATTAATTAAATTCAATTAATTAACTTTCAGATAACTGATGAATGGTCAGGTGTTAGTGCCGGTGGTTGTCCAAATCACCCATTGACGTATCGTAATAATCCGAAATATCGTCTAGATATTGATTCAACAACAAATAATAATCAAATATTTATCGAATTAAAAGGACCGAAACAATATCAGATCGGTATTGAAGTGCTTATTGTTAAAGTTAATGATGAGGATGTTACAGCACCATTTCGATCAACATCATCAGGCGCTTATCGGTAATTCATGTTTCCTTTTCAATTATTTCCAGTTGTATTATTTGAAATTTTTCATCTTTCAGGTCTGGGTATGTTGTACTGGATCTAGAGAATATTCCTGGTGGTATTTTACAGATTATACCATCCACATTTCTACCGAATCAAGAAGGACCTTTTATTCTTTCAGTAAAATCATCTGCACCAATCCAACTCACACGTTTATAGAAAAAAAGTTTTACCGCGCTGTGATTTCACAAATATTGCCATTTATTATTGTTGAATTTTAATCGAAATTTCTATTTTTTATTATAAATAATTTATGAATTTTAATTGTAAACAAGCACACACTATTTTAAAATTTCGTTAATTGTTTTGTGATTTAATAACCAGATAATGCCGTCACTGACGGATACTGTGATCGTATCCATTCTATCCGTGTCTTATCAATTTCAATACTTTTTCGTTTCAACATAATCTCCCTCTCTAATTCATTACGTATTTTAATTAGATCAGTTTGTGATCGTTCAGCTTCATTTAATTGTGCTTGTAATACAGCCACGTTATTTTTAATCATTTTCACTTCTTCTATTAATTCATAACTGGGTGTATCACGACAATTTTCAACACGTGGCCGTAATAATCTCATATCTAATCGTGTTTGTGCCTTTTTCATTGGTGCATCAATTTGACGGATTGTTTTCCGTAAATTATCCATTACTGTTTCAATATTGGCTAAATCTTGTAGGCATTTCTTTAATTCGAATTCAAGTTTACGTGTAGTTTCTTCGTAATAAGCGATATGTTTCGATAGAGCTAATTCCACTTTATCAGCTTGTGTACGCAAGTCTCGGGAACCGTTCATTAGAATTCCATCCAATGTGGCACGTAAAGCACTAGAACGTTCACGTACAATTCGGGATTGTTCTAAGGATTCTTGGGTGAAACTCCACCAATGTTCCGGAGTCGATTGACTGTAAATTTTACAAAATTTAAAATGTGCAAGAGACGATAATTAATAGAAAAAACACACTCTGATGGTAGGATAACAGCGCCCGGTTTAAACATTAAAGTAGTCGAAGTATTATTAAGAGCAACCGTCCCAATTTCGATTTCGTGTGCTATCTTCTTATCACTCCAATCAAATTCTAATCGTTGTTTAACAATCTGATCTTCATTTAATTGTCGTTCAATATCTTTTAATGTTTTCGAATAAATTTCACGTAATTCAGCTATTAATGCTAATTCATTGATTAGTTCTTCTTCAACATTATCACGTACTAGTTCGGTATCAGGACGACTCGCACGTCGTTCTAAACATTCACCAGCTATTGATTCTGGTAATAATAGAACTTTTGTGGCTGATTTTAAACGTTGCCGTTCTTGTTGTATTAATATTATTTCTGTTGTGATTGCTTCAATTTCATGTTCTAATTCACATTTTTGAGCATGGATCTCTTGTTCACGTTGGCGTAGATGATTCGTATTATTCTGTTGGGTTTTATCGATATCGGCTTGAGTTTGTTGGATACATTCACGGGCATTCCAGTCCACCCTGCAATTTTATTTGAAGAAAAAACCGCCGATTTCAAGCGGCTCTATACAGCTGCGTAGCATGTCCTGATACAGGATATCCGACAATAAAAGTATAGGTATATCCAAAGAAAAGTGTGGTCTGGAGTAGCGCGAGAGCAAGAGATGATATATGAATCGAAACGAGATAACAAATAAGATGATTTTCCCCACTATCATTCTTCTTAATATAGGTCGCAAAACCACAACATTTCAAGTAGGGAAGCTTTGATTCATGTATCAAAGATTGCTAACATCTGTCATTTCTTTTGCTCTTATGCTCCTCAAGACCACACTTTTATTTGGATCTACCTGTATGTTTTTCTCGACTGATGAATAATACTGGATGGATTAAAAAGGGCTATCTTAGCCCTTTTCTTTCCACTTGCCGGACCTCCGATATATCGGAGAAAAACTAACTTACTGATGCATTTTATCCTGTTGTGTTACAGCCCGTTCCAATATCTCTTTATTATGTTGTCTCCATTCATTCTCACTGTATTTAGTTATTGAATATTTATCAACAACTGGTCTAGTACCAGTAAGACCAGCTAATGGTGACCAATCAATACGACCAGTAGCCCATGGTCCAATAGGACCCATTTGATTTTCTACCATTTGTGGTGGATTATCAATTTTAGGGCTTTGTTCTGTTTTGATTTCTGAACAATTGACCATTTTCTGAGGAGTAGAATCATGACACGGAACTGTTCCAGACATTTTGCGACACAATGAAAACTGTTAGAAATTATCGCCATGGAGATATTGATGGATCAGGAAAATCAATTCGGATAAAAGGATTTCAACAATTAAACTGGCGAAATTGTTCAAAAAATTATTTTATTTCTTCTTCTTCTTCAACAATACATCCTTCGACATTGGTTCAATAATAGCGCCCATTTTCGTAACAACATCCGGTTTAATTAAACGTTTAAACGCCGATTCCGGTACAAATGTATTACTGATCGGTGCACGAATACTTGCTTCAAAATCTTTAACAGTTTTAAATGGAAACGGTACTTCCGATACTAGATGTCCTTTAATCTTCTTCTGAGCAGCACTTTCATTAATTATTAAATTACCTTTATTATCATCTTTTCGTGGCATTTTTGGTGGGGCTTTTAATGTAAATCGTCTCTGTTTACGACGACTGATTTTAATATTAGTACCACCCCATGAACCCCATCCTGGTAATGCTAAACATATATCTTTGGGTTGATCTTTTTCAATTTCTGATTTCTTCTCTTTACGGAAATCTTCAACGATATCCTGACCTTGAAATGCTTCCTCTATCACATCGATTTGATCGAGTAATTCTTCATTATCACCGGTTGTTGATAAATCCGGTACGGCACTTTGTAAAGTGGTTTTTGTTGGAATAAATACGGTTGGATGGAGATTTTCACCGTTTTGTTGTTGCCGTTGATGTTCTGGTTCTCTTTCTAAGAGTGTTTTTAATTGATTTACGTCATTATTATCAGTTTCTCGTGGTGCAATATTTGTATCTTCATTCATTGCTTCGTCAATTATCGGTCGTTTCTTTTGTAAAGGCATTGATAAATCTACTTTAACGGTTTCGGTTTCTTGAATTCTCTTGTCTTTCTTAGTTCTTTTTGTGATTTTCTTTAATTTTTCGTAATTCTCCAACATTTTCTTCTCAAGTTTATTTTCTAATTTATCAAACATTTCATCGATTCCTAAATCATCCCCTTCACAAGTCTGTGGGGTAGGTTTTTTAATTTTTTTACTAGATTTTATAGTTTTCTCTTTAATTTTCCTCTTTTTCTTGATTACTTTTTTCTTCTCGTCATTTTCAACCGGTTTTTCTTCATTTTCAATTTCTCGATTTTCATCGATTTCTACATTTTCTTGTTGTTCTTGATTGACTAATTGATTTTGTTCATTCCAAAATTTCCGATAACCACTAACAAAATCTACAACTTCTTTGTCTGGTTTTATACCACCATCTAGCCATGCATTATCTGGATCAATAGTTGTTTTTATTTCAACATCCCTCTCAGGTTGTTCCTCATCTGAATCACTATCTTGAGTTCGGGTTTTTTGTGTTAAGTCATGACTTAATGCTAATTGTTGAGCTAAAACTTGACGACTCTGAAATTAAAAACAAACAAAAAAATCAATCAATAAAACTTGAACAAATTGACAAATAATAATTACGTCTTTATCATATTTGGCTCGAATCTGTTGATTTCGCGCCCATTTCCCTGTACTTTTATGCCTTAAACTGAATCGTTCTTCAACTCGTGCCTTTTCAATTTCTTCCAATTTCTTTAGAGCAGCTTCTGGATCGGTTTTTTGTAATTGTTCGAATTGTTTGATTTGTTGTTTAATACGGTGTTTCTTCTGGATACGATGGAACTTTTTACTTTTGATTTTACTTTGACGACGTGCTTTAGCTTCACGATAACTTTGATATGCACGTAATTTAGCTGCATCTTTACGACATTCTAATATCTCTTCCATTGTCAACATAGATTCATCTTTTTCATCTTTTTTAACATCAATATTGATATGATAAGTTTCAATTTGATCTAATTGTTTTTGTAGATCCGATCTTAATCGGTATCGATTTACAGCTTGTTCACGTTCGTTATTATTCAATTTTGCTTCAGTAATTAATGGGAATTTTAGATCGGTTGATACACGATTTGATGTTATTATCGGTTCCCAACGATCCAATTCTAAACGTGTCTTTTCATAACCGATACTACGACGTATACGTTCAGCTTGTGGTTTTTCTAATGGTTTCAATAACGGTTTTGTCTTCTTGACTTTCTTTAATGTTTTCGTTAATTTTGCATGTTTCTTTTTTATTGTTAATGGACGTGATAATTGATTTAATTGTATTGTTGCTCTATTTCCAGCTGATTTAACTAAATCGAATTCGGAGATTGTTAAAGCTGGTTCAGTACGTGATGGTTTCTTGATTTTTTGTGATTTATTCAAACGTAATACTTTATCGACTAATTTATCAACCTTTTCCTCTTGTACTCCTGCAATTATTTCATCAATTACTCCATCACTATCACTATCCATTTTTTAATAATTAAAGAAAAAACTTTAAACAATTAACAACAGTCAGTAATTATAGGTTATGTTGCAAAACGTGCTTGTCACATGTCATCAACAGTGTTGCCAACAATATTTTGTAAATGTTACCAGATTTTAGTCACTTTCATCCCCATTTGTGCAAGCAAGGCCGACTTGATTGGGGAGCGTTTCTCTCTGTACAGGCCTGGGCACATGTGAAAAATCCCATAAAATTGCATATGAGTTGCGTGTTCCGGCAAAAACGCCAATTTTCGCAGCAGTGGAGCTCGTTAACACCTGAAATTTCTTAAATTAGGTTGGTAGCAATGATACAAACGAAATTTCAATTATCTATGGTTGGCTGTACTGTTTCGTTAACACATAACCTCAATTTCTCGACTTATCATAACCTAGAAAAAAAAATGTTCCGTTTTGCAATTCGTTCATTACGTACATTTCCTAAATTATTCCAAAATGAATCGCGTTCATTATTATTAAAAAATTCACCAAATCTTCTAATAAAACCCAGTTATATTGTTGTACAATTGAAACAGTTCAGTAATGAACCGAAAGAAAAACAACAACGTACATCACCATTAGATGAAATCTTATTAAAAACCGAAGAAACAACAAAAAAACAATCATCATCGACTAGTGGTAGTAGTAATGATGATGATGAAACACGAAGACAAAGAGAAGCCTCATGGCGAACAATGAAATTAACATTAATATTTTTCGGTGTATCATTCACATGTTTAGGTGGTTATATGATAATTGCATTGGGTGCACCTGAAACAGATCCAGATGGTCGACCAATACATGATGATCTATCTAATTTACCAATATGGAAACAATATATATTACGTACATACCGTGAATTAGATAATTATCGACGATTAATCAAAGAACCATCAAGAGAGAAACTATTACCAGATCCATTAAAATATCCATATTTACAACCGAAATATACGTTAGTATTGGAATTGACTGATGTTTTAGTACATCCAGATTGGACATATAATACAGGATGGCGTTTCAAGAAACGTCCCGCATTAGATTACTTTCTGGAATCATTACATGGTCATTATGAGATTGTTGTATATACAGCTGAACAAGGTATGACTGTATTTCCATTAATTGATGCTATGGATCCGAAAAATATCATTTCATATAAACTAGTACGTGATGCAACACATTTTACTGATGGTCATCATGTTAAAAGTTTAGATAAATTAAATCGTGATTTAAGTAAAGTGATTGTAATTGATTGGAATGAAAATAATGTGAAATTTCATCGTGAAAATCTATTGAAAATTCAACGTTGGAATGGTACCGATGATGATCTATCATTAATTGATTTATCGTTGTTTTTAAAAACAATCGTTGATAATGAGATTGAAGATGTACGAGATGTATTGAAATATTATAGTAATTATGAAGATCCAATTGAGGCATTTCGTGAGAAACAGAAACAATTAATGGAGATGTTGGAGGCACAAGGTGCTGCTAAGAAAGAGAATGAAACGAAACCACGTTCATGGGTGCCGTCATTGTTTACCAGACGGCAATTTTAACCTTCCTTGCTCGATTGTTGACTGTAATTATATTTGATCTAATAAATTTTCTTATTGGAATCGATGTATTTTATCAATAACTTTATTTAGAAAACTGGAAAATCATACAAAAGAAAACTGAAACAAATACACAATTAAGCAAAACTTACTACTAATTGCCTGCAAATCCTGTACATGCAATATATTTTCGAAATAAACAATAGAATTCATAAACAGAGACGGCTTAAGATACATTGAGAAATCCCCAGCTTAATCCGCCACTGCAGAAGGGCTATATTTCTATAATAAGGTATCTGTATTGTATTTTGTCCCACTTGGGGGCATCTCTACGATTCATTAATACAGAATTCTTCCAAATTTTCATGTTGTGCCGTATTCTTAGGTGTTTTTCCACATGAATGCTTCCATCGTAAACCAGTTAAATTACATAAATCAAATGTTTTTTTACATAACGCACATCGGACAATACATTCCATTTTATGTTTTTCATATAAATGATTTAAAATCTGTTTAAATGAATAAATAAAATCCAAATTACAATAATTACATTTATAATGGATTTTTGGTAAAATATTAAAAGCCGGTGTTATATTTGAGAATTTCTCAACAATACCAAAACGTTCTGGTTGTGTTGTTTTTAAAATAGCACGAAAATGTTTTAATAATAATTCGATTTTTGGTTTTAAAATTTCACAAAAAGTAACTTGTCCTTTTTTCGATTTTTTATTTTGATTCTTTTCCGTAACTTTATTACGAACATACGGATGTGTACTTAAATTGAATCGAATCTTGGTATTTGTTGCAATTGTCTGTAATGGTGGTTGGACATTTATTAGTTTGATATCGTTAATGAAATGTTGTAGAATTGATGAGATTTCCTGCACTTTTTCCAATGGTACCTGTAAATTCATATAAATAATTATACATATACAGGAATTGTTCGAAATTCTTTTAAAATACCTGTAATTGTGGTAATGTAAGTGCTGTTAAATATTCACTAATATAAGTCTCTAGAACATTACATGAGAATACATGTCGTGAATCGATTGATGTTAGTAATTCAGCACTTTCTAAGATATCTTCATCTTTTGGTTGATATTGATATGGTGTCAAATCGAGATAATTTTTATAATCAATAGCAACATTACGTGTAAAACATAAATCATTATTATTGAATGTTACACCAATAAATGGCCAATGTAATAATTGATCGATTTTCAACGATCTCCATGGTGGTGATGCAAAATGTTTCATTATAATATCATTGCCATTATTTGTAAAAATTAATGTATTCGATAATTGTGGTGGACATGTAATCTGTAATGTATATAGTGCCTCTTCATTATCATCAGTATCGTTATTATTCAATTGTACTTCTTTTTCGGTACCGAAAGTTTTCATTGCTCCTTTTAAGCATTTTGTTAAATAATCTAAGAACATTTTATATCTCCGTTTTTTACCATTCTCTGAATTGATTTTACATAATTCACTAAAATCACAACCTGTCCATTCTTTTAGATATATTGGTACCATTAATGATAAAGAAATTTTTGTTGCTACATCATATTTGCTTAAATCCAGTTTTAATTCATCTGTTATGAATTTATATAGTTCACCTTCGGTACAATTCACTTCACTACCAGATGCCAATAAATTAAACCATTTCCATCCCAATGGACCAAGTGTAAGTTTACTTAATTCTGGATCCTTCGGCATTTTAGTATTTATTTATTTATTTATTTACTTGAAAATTATTTTCAAACGAAAAGGGAATATTTTTGACGCCAAATTTGCAAATGGCTGTCGGCTGTCATGTAATCAATGTTGCCAATCTTATAAAGACAATAAACCCTATGTTGTCATCTTGTATATTTTGGAGAGATGGCGCTGCCAACTAGCAGCGGGAAATTTAAAATACTTTGTTTTACAGTCCGTACAGATAATAATTTTATATTAAATCCATAGAATATCGATAGAATATTGATTAATTTGAATAAACAACAACATGTTTTGACTATATAGTTAATGTTATTTTAGATTTACTAATTTAATTGCAGATAAACTTGAATGTATGTAAATTTCGTACACTTGTGTATTGTTGGTAATCTAACTTCTTAAATCAGTGGCTATCAACTTTGTTGTGGTACTTATAAAAATAGCGCCATATTTGATTTATCTTTTACAAATTAATTACAATAATACCGTTTATCAAATTGAATAATCTTAAATAGACATGTTCATATATTATATTAAACAATATTATCAAATTGTAAATATTGAAGAATAGATTTTTCAATTTTGCGTTGTTATACATATATTTGTCCCTGAATTTTAAATAATATTTAAATAATTACATGTCATTATTAGAACATTTCCATTCTATTAAGTAAAACCTAATATAATTAAACTAAATTAATGTGTCTCAAAATTTCTTTTCCCTTCTTCTACTAAACAGTATCTACATTATTTATGTAAAAAGTTAAAAGTAAAGTAATCACGTGATCGTATTGTTTACGATTAAATTAATGGCTAGTATTTTAGTTTATTGTATTATATATGAAGAGTTATTTTTATCATTATTATTATTATTACTATTATTATCATTATTATTATTGATGTCACGAGGTATTCATATCAATTAAAACCAATAATCTAAGCAATCAAAACAGAGACACCAAGGAAATTGCCATCACATGTTGTGTGCCACTGGGATAGATAATGATTGGAGTATTTTTTCACATTGACCCGGTAAAAAAAATTCGCTGTGGTCTCCAGGGCCGGCCTTACTTCTCCACCGGCCGATTTTCAATATTTCTAGAAATTGTTTTAAAACGATTGTACCTACATATAAGGAATTTAGCGCACTACGTCCGAACCGTCCGTCCCGTCCAGAATTAAGGATCGAATCGAGACATATCGGACCAAATCGTCCCGATTCGAAACTCCTAAACGAATCAATCAACGCTTTTAATTTTGGCCGGGACGCATGTGACGGACGGTTCGGACTTAGTGTGCGTAGTTCCTAAGAATCTATGTAGCTTTTAGTACAGTGGAACCCTTGAAAAGTATAAGTCTGTATTGTTTTGTGCCTAGAGCCGGTCCTGTTTGTCTCTACCCATCTATCGATTTTATCTTTCAACTATCAAAGTACAATATGTTAGTCTGTTATTGTTTATGCTAATATAGTTATTATTATTTTAAAAAGCACGTGTTTTATTGATCATTCGATGACATACTTGAGTTTTCAATTAATCGATTACAGGAGGGCGTTAGTTATTTTTTGTTGCAACCTTTGAAATTAAAAATAGAATACTTGACAAATTGTCTAATGAACCATTAAAGATTAGGTATTGCAATTAGTTTTATATTTTTGTCTATATAGTTCTCTTTCCGCCCTTTTCCTTTTTAAATTGTTTTCGCTCTCTGTATTGTTGAATCATTGTGAAATTCTATTTGATTGACCTTTTTAATTTCAAATCAAGTTCATAACCATTGGTCTTCCGGTTATTTCGAGAACATTCTATAAATATAATAATTAAAACAAAAATGTATAGAAAAAGATAAATCAGAGAAGGGAGAACGAACTGAAGGTTGACACTGTTGTATATTTTAACCCTTTTATTGAAGCAAAATTATTGAAAAAATCGTAAAAAAATCCTCATTAAAAAAACAACCTTCTAGAAACTCATGTTTCTCGACAACACCAAATTGAGTGATTTTGAAGTCCAATTTCCATAAAATTTTCGCTATAAATACTCCAAAGGATTATATTATTTAAGTACCTTTTTAAGAGAGTAAAGTAATTAGTGTCAAATTAATATTAAATCATATAACGGGTCTGCTAAATTGACGTGGAATTTGTCAGTAATTATTTTAGGGGAGATTTTTCGTCCTTGTTATTCGAGAGAGATAGAGAGTGCAGTGACGCGAAGAGATTTCTCTCCCCTAACTCATTCTATTTTTTCGCTAAAAAAATCACAGAAAGTGTAACTCCATCTCTTACTCTTCTGTTTGCAGGCAGAGACAAGAGAAAATGTTAAGAAAGAAAAATCTACCCGTATCATGCTCAATACCAAGCTTAGTCTTACATTTTCAAATTGCTGGCTGCTCTCATCGGGACAAAAATTTGGAACGCCCGTTAGATAAATTTGATAATTCTGCTTTCTAACAATAGGTACCTTTTCGGAAAAATCTAAATGTCATCTTGTACTGTTTCATGTGACCATTATGAATCACGTTCTATAACGTCACAACAACAACAAAATCACGTTAAAAATTGGTGAGTGAAAACACACACCAAATAAAAAAAAACACAGATGTATTCAAAATATATAATTAATTACTACTGACGTAGGTATATAGTTTCTAAACAAGAAAAAAATTAATTGTTTCTCTTATATTGTTGATGTTGTTGTTGTCTTGAGTTTTGTTATTGTCGTGAAAATCTTATCGGTTTATATATATGTAGATGATTATGAATATTTAACCGATTCTTTCCAGTTTTACGTTATAGTTGGTTGATCCTGTTCCTTATTTAATTTATAAAGTTTGATATTATAAAATAATAATAATTAAGTAAATATTTTTCAAATCTACAGTATCTGTTTTGAGTTGGCAAAACAGAAATCTGAAGGTAAGGTCAGGAAAATCGAAGTAAAAAAAACAACATCACATAAAATGGACTATGAAGGAAAGCCAGAGTATTAGGGATTACGCCCATTTGATCGGAATCGCATCGTTGCGACCGTCACGTTTTCTTCAAAAGTATTGGTCCTTGTTAGGAATGTGGTGCGTACGTAAAGCTTCCGGCAAACACTTTTAAAGATGACGTGACGGTCCTGTCGATGCGATTGCCACCAAATGGGCGTAGTCCCTTAGTCTCACAATGATCAGAGTTCTGTTTAAAAAACCCTATTTTTTACTTCGTAGCCTGAGAAATCACAACAAACAATAACTCTTCCTGGTTATACTAAATTTTAATTCAATATTTTTCTCAATAAATACTTATTTTATGACTAATCAACTATTTATTTATACAAAAAAAAGTGTTCCTAATTTTGGATGAATTATTAAGTCATTCAACCATATTATGAGTAAATTCTTAAACTTGAAATTGTTTCCGTGAAAAAAGTCTCTAAAAATTTGATACGCAAGGGCGGCTCGAAGCAGGGTGCGCCAAACTCGAGTAACACATATAAATTAATTATTATGAGATAACTAACACTGTCCGAACAGTGCCCATTCCGTTCACTTACGTCTCTACTTTCTAAGCGTATTGACTGTCGCTATAACTGAGACAATACATATCTCAAAAAATCCCAAAATGTACTTGGGACGGTCTCAGTGTGTGTACGGGGCGATATACGAAAGTCCTTCCATACCTAGAGCCGACCCTGTTGATACAATTAATTAATTTATCACAAAGAATACTAGTAGAGGATCAATTATTTTATTTTGACTAATAAACTTAACATTGATCTTCAAAATAATGTTGTGTTTTTCGTCTGAAAAATAGGCTAATTGGCCCAAAAAGGTGTTTAATAGCAGATTAACGATTTAGAACATACATATGTACGACAAGACTTTGTGTAAACAAACAGACACAAGGTGAATCAAATTGATTATTATGCCGAATCATTCGACCTTAATAATCCTTTAAAACTGTCATGGAACGAGTATTTGTTGAAGACCACTGGAAAAAAATCAACAAAAACACATAGAAAACATTTTTATGGTCCCTTTGAAGGAAATGAGATATTTAGGAGAATTTGAAAACATATTATATAATGCAAAAAAAAGTAATCAAACACATGAATAAATGATATAAAAAATGATGACAAGCATAATTATCAAAAAGTTATTGATAAAACAACACAATAAGTCTACAAAAAACAATTTTTTTGATAACATACCAGATGTCCGAATTAAACAGACCGCCGCTTCGATTTTTTGAGTTCTTTCTTTATTTACAGAGAAAATGGAAAAGTTATCAAGTATTTATAGCCAGACGGCTAAAATCTGGAGAAAATATCGAGAAGGGTCACTATAATTTGGACACCCCGTATACAACCACAACAAAATTAACAGTAGTAATGGGATAATTGTCTGTACACACAATTAACTTATCGTGACACTAATTTATTCAATTGACATAAACTAACTGATAATTATAGATGCAGTTCTTGTAGAATTTTCCTATTATTCATTGGACAAATAGTGTCTTTCATGCATTCTTTGTAAAAAAGCTGCAGCATACACGTGAATATTGCGAACTGAATTCGTGGAATTGTGGATTATGTGTGAAAGGATAACTTGTGGCTTTGATAGACAAAAATTCCATCATTATAATATGGGTTTTGTAAAGATATGACCTGATCTAAGCGCCCTATCTTCGTTCACCTGATAATTGTAAGTGATAAAAGTATAAAGCTGCTAACGTAAAATAAATATAGTGGAATGTTTTGATATGAAATCATCAACTAAAAATGCTAATAATGTCATAATAGAACCAACAATATGATTAATATTAGTATAAACTAACGATATTCCCGCATAATTTAATAATAGTCTTGTGAAACATTTTTTAATAATTTCTGCATCTACATTTACGGTTTTCCCAGCCACCGATTTGTATTGAAACATTATAACCGCAATAATATTTAAATAAATAATCTCCAATATAATTAAACTATTGGTTTCTATTCTTGCACAAAAAAAATATCAGGAAAGAACTGGAGAGAATAAACAAGAAATCAAATAAAAACCTTGAACTTAGAGCATTTTCAATAGAAACCTTGAATCGAAAATTGAAAACTCAGTCAGCCGTCAATCTGTGTATATTATATGAACCCAAAACTAGGGGGAAAAACCGAAAAAAAGTCACAAGACAACGATAAAAAAATCAACGATTTACGCAAAGAAAAAAAACTGTAAAAACTAGAATTTCTTGTTTGTTGATGATGATGATGATCCACCTGAACTAATTATATATCCTTGTTAAAATATTTTTATTGAGAAAATATGGCAAGAAAGAAAGGCGTATTAAATTTATTGCATTTGCGTAATAGATGTGATTTATTAACGTTAATAATAATAATAATAATAATAAAAACAATCTGTACCTATGAAGAAATATTGCTGCGAAAAATGGTGGATGCGCCGGGTGAGCGATCTGTTCTAAATCGATTTCGGGGAATTATTCCACTTGTTCTCGTTTAATTCCTAGAAATTATGATCAAAAATAATTAATTAGACAATAATCTAGAAAAATAATCGTTTTTATTGTCTATTGCACGTGTATATGTAATTTATTTCTAAAAATAATTTCTTTTTTAAGAAAATGAAACAAGTTACACTAATCAAGCGTTTTTGTAGAGTTTTGGAACTAAAGAGAGCTTTTGCGTGCATTTCAATTGGAGAAGTATTGGCGGCTTAACTTTGGCTACAAGGTGCATAAGTGACCAGTTCTATCACTGTGATAATAAAATTCTCTGTTTTTGCGCGATTTTCTTTTTAAACCGTCCACTAAATATCAATTTTATTATCGTTTTTTTAGAAAATCCATTGTTCTATTGTCATTTCCCATAAAAAAATTTCTCTAGAAATTATCCAATTTTTAATGCTTTTCTACTGACTTTTATCACATTTTTCTTTATCAATTCTCTACAATTTTTTTAATTCAAATTTTTCTCACAAATTTTTCTATTCACGCAATTTGAGAATATTCTATATTTCGCGATTTTCTTCAAATTAAATACAGTAAGGCCTCGATTATCCGACACAAACGGAACTGACTGATTGGCGGATAATCAAAAATGTCGGATACTAGGCTTAATTTCTAGCACACGGATAAGTAATTTAGGCACCAAAAAAATCCAATATGCGTTTAACTTGACCGGTATCGGTAAACAGTTAACAGTAAAAGCATATCGGATAAGCGAGTGTCGGATAATCGAGACTCTACTGTACATATATTTATTTGTACTGAATCTTCCACTTTCCATCAAAGATGCACGTGATATTTCGACAATTTCGTTATTTAAAAGACAATAATTCGAAAACTAAACAGGAACAAAGCACAAATAAGATCTTAAGTCAAAAGACTTTAAGTACCTCTTTCTATTTTTTTATATATATTTGATAAATTGATAATAGACACACACAAAAAATCTGATACTCATTTAATCGTTTTATAATTGTTTAAACACGTTCGTATATATTTGTAATAATCTCGTGACTTGAATAAAAAAAAATTAAACTTTTATTTGACTTAAGTACACCATTTATGATAATAAAAAAAATGTAATTAAAATTGTAACAAAATGCTCATATATGTATGTTTTTTTGATATTATTAGATTATCTAATATGTATGCATATCTATATATAAGGTGGTTTATAAGTTGAAAAATAACAATGTTGTTATCTCGATTGTTTATTGTCTATTGGAAAATTTCCTTTTCCAATGGATAATTTCCAGTTATGCCAGATGAAGCAATGTTTACACTACCAATGAGTCAGCTCGGTTTGATCCGTCTATCGTTCGCTGCGACACAGACATCTACAGCTACGTGCTACCCATACCGCTGATGTCAAGCCAATCTGGATTCATGTAGATAACTCTTTTATAATAATTGACGAATAGATCCATACGAACTACTTAGCCCCGATGGTAAAGTCTACACTGAAAGGGCAAGAAAACGGAAATCACAATCCGATCGGACGTACTCGACATATGGGAAGACGGAAGGCGCCGGGCCAAGAGACGCAGTGAACGTGTTAAAATATTGTGAAAAAGGGCTAATTTACATAGAATTAAATGAGACTGAAGGGCAATCGGACATTTGCCGGATACTTGGTGGCGCAAATACTGTCTCTAATGGGTCAGTGTAGGAACCACTTTAGAGAAAACGACTATAACTTTTCGACCAGCATGTGGATTTTAATTGTTCTAAAAAAAGGAAAATCTCTATTGTTTCATAAAGTAAAATATAAATCATAAATGACTTTTAGTGCGATAAAATTGTCGTTTAATACCTTTACCTACAACAAAGAAATATTTTGTTTGTACAACGCATTTCTGCAATGTTTGATCTTGTTCTTTTCTTTTTAAATTATGATTCCTTATCATTTTAATAAAAATCTAAATAATAAATAAATTAATAAATGAGGATTCAGAACAAATGTCCAAAAATAAAGCTTTCTAATATTTGTTGACAAACATTAAAGATATCCGCCCGGATCTAGGGCTAAATAGGAAAGACAATTAAAACAAGATAATTACAAATGAATTGTTAATTCTTTTATTTCATGCGAAAATATTCAACAAATAAGACGTAATTATGAATTTGGTATTCTTGAAATTTCCCTAAAAACCAATATTGGATGATTGTTTAAAATTTAACCAAAAAAAAAGGAAACAATAGGATCAATAACCTATGTATAGACCGGGTTTTTTAAATCAAAAAAATTGCTATAAACACGATGAGATAATGAAAATTTACATTTTTACGTAAACGGTACAAAGTCAAGAAATCCCTCATTCAAGGATTTAGAAAGTTTATCTAGTTTTTCTTCAAATTCCTTTTTTTTCAAAATTATTTTTCGTACAAAAAGGATAATTTGTAGGTCTTCTTGATAATAAAAAAAAAAAAAGAAGAATACCAAACCAGTCGATCCAGCCTTGTCCTTTTACAACAACTTAATCGTAAATTCCGCAAATCAGTCCAACGATTCCAATGAATTAATTAATTTCAATTAATTGGAATTGACTCACGTGATTCCAATTGATCAGAAAATATTATTTATATTCAATTAATAGTTTTGTGTGTGCTCCTGTTTTGTTGTTTTTCCTTTTTAATAAAAGGGTGTACTTAATAGTTTTCTGTTTGTGTGTGCGCGTATGTGTCACAAATCATGTAACAAAAACACAAATACACGCACTTGAAAGGCGAATTAAAGATGACAGGAATTTGTTTGTTGATCTATTATAGGGAGATTCTCTCTGGTTTTTGGTTGACGGTGGCGGTAATAGTAAACAGTAACACATGTTTGTTTCGGTGGCTGGTGGCGGTCAGAGACGTAAGGGGATCACGTGACTGTTACTACTTATTGCCGGAATTTTTCGTTGATAAAGTCAGTTTTATTTCAATAATTATTGTTAACAGAACTTGTTGCTTGACTTTCTCAAATAATCGGTAACAGATCAGTGGTGGTAGTAATAATAATAATAATAATAATAATAATACATAATAATAAAATAATAATCAAACTTATTAGAGTGTTATTTGTACTGGAAAATCCTTGTACGTAGCGTTTCTCGTGTTTTTTCTAGAGGAAAGTTGAAAAATAATATCAAGAAAGAAATTCAAAATGCATTTGGACGATCAACCTCATAGAGACATGTAAGTTTTTTTGCTAGAAATTTTTTGAAACTTTCAAAATCCATCATAAAATTGTGTCAAAAGCACGCCAAGGGCCTCAATTCCGACTATGCTTTTGATATTAATTTAGATGAATAAATATTGAAAATGAAAATACTGATTGTACGCCAGCTTTTGGACACATTTTGAATAAATTTACTACAAAACTTCTCTAAAAAAGGCAGCGAAAGAAGTTTTTTCTTAGCAAATAAAGCGAAAAATGAGTCTCAGGGGAAGCGCACACCTATTCGCATTGGATACGTTGCATCACTTTGTACAGGAATCGGATTTTTATTCATCCCTTTGTTGAGGAAATGCATATCCAGTGACGGATTAAAGTCGACTGTAAACATATTTGCAAAAAACTCACAGAACTGCACTTACGCATCAAGCAGTCTACCGGGCACTTGAATGTTGCAGGACCAAGTCTTTTTTGGCTATTCTGTAATCTGTCCCTATATCCATATCCGTATATCTATCTATCTATCTATCAGCATAGAACAATTGAAATCCGATTTGATGCAAATAAATGTGCGTTTTCGTTTAGCACATTTTCTAAAGTGCCGTCCACACGCTCCAACTTCCTGATGGGGATACTTGAGTAAACTGGACCTTTTGTGCGCCAGCGGGTCGGAGTAATGGGACAGACACACGCTAGTAGTATGTATTTCAACTAGTTGGCACATAGAAAACGCAGTTTACTCAAGTATCCCCATCAAGAAGTTGAAGCGTGTAGATAGCACCTAAAAGAAGACCCACATGAATTCGCATCGAACGAAATATTAGCGACTTCGCGCATCAAAGTGTGACTGAATCGCCTCCTGATCAATGCTTTTTTTATAGCATTATGATAATGGCTACAGAAGTTCCATAGGAATCAATGCTTTCATAAAAGCGTCGATTCGGTCCTGCTCTGGTGCACAGAGTCGCTAATTCGCCACGAAACGATTCGATACGTCTGAAGTGGATGGATCAGCGCGTTTTCCTTGTGTCACGATCACGTTCAAGCCAAACGATTCGAAATAAATAAATAAAGCTGCAGTTAATCTGAAAATAAATCCACTTTTTGTTTAAATATAATAAAATTGAGTTAATTTATGGCAAGAATTAAAATGTAACAAATATGATTTATAGAATTGGAGAATGCAGGAAAATACTCGGTAATTTAAAAAACAAATTACATTTTAAGTGCGCTGATAAAAGTAAACAATAACTTTATCAATAAATGATAATAAATACACCTAAAGTATGCTAATTTGTTTGTTATTCTAGATTATAGTTACAGGGCCGGTCTCAAATAAAATATTCTATCTTTCCCGGTGCCAGTGCAAAATTGCAAAATATTCATTTCAGGAGTTCGCCTCGTGAGCCGGCCCTGATCGTTGAATATTTCTATACAAAATAACATTTTAAACTATACGTTTTATTAGACAAAATAAGTAATAAAAGGATAAAACATTAAAAAATTATTAATCACATGATAGGAATTCAACAAGAGGAGACCAATATATTTCAATATTGTGACCATGATTATTAAATTTTGAAAAATCAAGGCCAAATTAATAAAAATATAATAAAATTTTCATTTTGAACAATTTAAATTGTAAAAATAAAAATTGTGCAAATTTTCTTTAAAAAGACATTGATAGATTTTCTTGATTTTTTTTTATTTTCTCTCCAAATAAAAATCTAAACGAGTAGCTATACTTGACCTGATTGTTTGATAAAATTATTTCCGACATAAATGTTATCTAGTAGGATTTTTACCATTCGTGGTACATAGTTGGAATTTCGTCCTTAATTTTTGTATTTGTTTGGTGATTCCAGTGACACTGCAAATACCGACAGGGACTTGCAAGGTCTTGGCGGTGGCGGTGGTGGTGGTGGTGATAATGTCGCAGGTGGTGGACATAATCACATCTACGATAATCCCACCCTTACTGTATCGTCAACAAGTGTTGATATTTATAAACATGAAAACTTCAAAGGGAGCGATGATTTTATTTGTAAGTATTACTTATGGTTAATGTAGGAGCAAAAATCACCTTTTTTTTTGTAAAGTAATAGATGAAAATGAGTCAGTATTGAAGAGGGTAGCCGACTGGTCCCGGAAGAAGGCCCAAGGTGTCTGTACAAAGAAGATGTTATATAAACGTTTACCAATCTTGAGGTGGTTACCAGAATATAACAGTACCAGTGCTGTTGGTGATCTAGTTGCTGGTATAACAGTTGGTCTTACTGTCATACCACAAGCTCTAGCATACTCAAATATTGCTGGTTTACCAGCCGAATATGGTCTATATGGTTCATTTCTGGGTTGTTTTATTTATATTATATTTGGTAGTTGTAAAGATGTACCAATGGGACCGACAGCAATTGCAGCACTACTTACATATCAAGCAGTAAATGGACATGGACCACAATATGCGATACTTTTAT
This sequence comes from Iselma pallidipennis, assembly GCA_037464855.1. Classification (NCBI taxonomy): domain Eukaryota; kingdom Metazoa; phylum Arthropoda; class Insecta; order Coleoptera; family Meloidae; genus Iselma; species Iselma pallidipennis. The sequence goes on along the minus strand of JAZBHA010000124.1, from coordinate 5,103 downwards.
GTTTTCTTACCGGTTTATTACAAGTACTGATGGGACTATTTGGACTCGGTTTTTTGATTGATTTCGTATCAGGACCGGTATCTTCCGGATTCACATCAGCTGTTGCTCTAATTATCATAACATCACAAATTAAAGATATTTTGGGAATTCAAGCATCGGGAACAACATTTGTGGACACTTGGACAAGCATTTTCCACGACATCCATAATACAAACTGGTGGGATACTGTACTGGGAATGACTTGTATTGTGGTCTTGTTAATAATGAGGGTAAATCTTTATCACGCGCAAATTAATCGGAAAATATTAATAAATTCGATAATTTTACAGATAGTGGCGAAATTACGTGTTGGTCCACCATCAGACTCGGAAATACCACCAACAAAATTCCAAACAATCGCCACAAAAACATTGTGGCTTATTGGAACATCACGTAATGCAATTCTAGTTATTGTTTGTGGTGTGATTGGTTATTCATTTTGTTTGAACGGTCCACCACCATTTAAAGTTATCGGTGATGTTCCACCAGGTCTACCAAATTTCCAACCACCACCATTTGGTTTTATGCAAAATATTAACGGTACAGAACAATGGATTAGTGCTTTTGATATGATGTCAGCTTTGGGTTCCGGAATAATTGTTGTACCGTTAGTTGGTCTTCTTGAAAATATCGCGATCTGTAAGGCTTTCGGTAAGTTTTTGTGACATTTTTTAGATTTTTGGAAAACTCTAACAACTCTTTTTTGGAAATTTTCTAGCTGATGGTAAATCAGTAGATGCAACTCAAGAATTACTAGCAATAGGTCTATCGAATATTGCCAATTCGTTCGTACAATCCTTCCCCGGTACTGGATCTTTATCGAGAAGTGCAGTTAATAATTCCAGTGGTGTTCGAACACCACTTGGTGGCCTCTACACTGGAATCGTTGTAATTGCAGCTTTACTCTTCTTTACACCGTATTTCTATTATATTCCAAAATCATCATTAGCTGCAATTATTATAGCTGCAGTTATCTTCATGGTTGAAGTTAAGGTGGTTAAGCCAATGTGGAGGACGAAAAGTAAGATTTTTTGTAATTGAAGACTTAAAGAGAGCAATTCTAATGAATATTCTTGTAGAAAGTGACTTGATTCCTGGCGTCGCCACTTTTATCGCCTGCCTAGTGTTACCATTGGAATACGGAATTTTGATTGGAATCGGAATAAATCTACTGTTTATCCTGTACCATGCCGCTCGTCCCAAGATTTACGTAGAAAAACTAACGGTAATAATTGAGACCTAATGATTTGTTAATTGTTTAATAATTATTTTTCTCTATAATTTCCAGAGTCAAGAGGGTGTTGAGTATTTGATGTTAACACCGGACCGTTGCTTGATCTTCCCCTCAGTTGATTATGTCCGTAATTTGGTGACAAAACATTCAATCCGACAAGGTATACCGGTTGTTATTGATTGTTCGCATATTTATGGTGCGGATTATACAGCAGCAACAGTTATTGAAATATTAACAAATGATTTTGCTGCACGTGATCAACCATTATTTTTCTATAATTTAAAACCAAGTGTTAGTTCAGTATTTGAAGGTTTAGCTCCTAAGGAGTTTGTTGTTTATTATAATCGTGAAGATATCGATGAACTATTGAGGAATAAAAAATACATGAAGAAACAAATATTAAACGTATAAACATCTCATTAATAATAATTAAAAAAACAAAAACATGTAAAATAATTCAGTATTGTAGTAGGTAGTTTACGTTTTTTTTATAGTTTTCATACGAATTATTATTTATTATTATAAAAATGTAGTTCTCTGTTGTAATATATTGAAATAAATCTGTGATAAATATTGCTTTATTTACAACAAGATTTGTTTTCTTTTCGAAATTATTTACTTCTAAAAATGGCCAAACGGCGAGAACCAAAATAGAGCAGGACAAGTACTTTTCCAATGGGCTATGTTCACCCTCCACTCAAATGGTGGCCAATTGCGTCATTTTATCCACCAAACGATTCTTGTTTTGAACCATTTGAATTGATAGGGCGCTTATACTTCTAACGTAAATAGGGTATTGCCTGTTTTGAGCATTGTCAACGTATCCCTAATAATTTCCTAGTATTTGAGGGGGGTGAACATGGCCCATTACGTTTAAAACTCATTTTGTACAGTTATGGGCACATAAAGGAGAATATCTCTTGGTTAAGAAATACTAGCATTTTCGCTCGCCTGAGTCAAGCTTTTTATCTCTTTAGAGTAGGAAGGTGGAGAGATAGAATATCTCTCCTACTAGATTGGCCAGATTTTGGTATGTGAAGCTTAAGTTGTCTTGTGGAGACCAGCCTCGCCAGCCCGATTTACACAGGTCCACAAAAAGCGTTTTTTTTATGTGCACGTAAAAGTACTCTCCATTCAAGAGTCAAGTAATAACAATATGCGTGTTGCCTAAACATTGATTCAGTTCTGCATTGCTTGAACGTTTTTTAAAATTCAATATTTCAATCATCAATAAATAGCAATTGCTTCTACATTATCAACAATGCTATCTCGTTCTTTTTCTATTTACGTAAAGGACCAACATATAATTACTATCTATTGTACTTATGCACGTACGTGGCTCTCAGTGTATATAATTTTCCTGATTTTCATTTGCGCTGTTTCACATAAAATACTGTTTGTATCTCTTTTCCTTTAATATAGAAACTGTAATTTCAAATGTATTTCTCCTATAAACTTATCAAATATTTACACTTTTGCATAGAATCTATAATTATGAAAAATTATACTTAGTACATAGGAGAATGTCTGTCAGTTTCACATGGTTGGACATTTCAAAATGAGCCACCAAGAGATGATCACCTTCCTAGTTAATTCTCTTAATATTCTTGGTGTTCATCCAGATAAAAAATTAAATTTTCGACGAATTCTATTATTGTTTGTCCCTATAATAATTATATGGTATTTGGCAATTTATCAATTTTCTCAAGAGAATCTTACATTTGATGATTTTGTAATGTGTGTAGAAACAGTCTTAACATCTACTCATGTAAGTATTAGGAAGTAATTGATTTCTTTCAAAATTAATGAGAATCCAAGTTATTAATTAAAACCATCGATTACGCAAAAATCAGTTATCTGTCGTCTGGAATTATTTCTACAGGGCTAATTTTTCTTGTTGTTGGTTTATAATTGGTATTACAATAAAGTGCACAGCCGTACTGATACGTGCAGCCACCTCAGGCGCCGTCAGTCAAAGGACGCCTTCGGGTGTCTTTTGATGTCAACAATTAATTAGGTCTTTTGTCACATCAATAAAAGAAATTTCGGGTCAATAAGTTGTTTTAAAAGCACCTTAAATTCGAAATATTGGAAAAATGTGTTGAAAAAATGATAAAATTTTTTAATGGAGATCAGTACACTTGACAGCATATAAAAGAGAACGCTTTTTGTGGGACTGTGTAAATCGGGTTGCCGAAGGCGGTCTTCACAAGACAACTTAAGCTTCACAGGTCAGAATCTGGCAAATTTGGTAGGAGAGATATTCTATATCTTCATCTTCCTACTCTTAAGATAGAAAAAGCCTGACTCACACAATCGATAATACTAGTATTTCTTACCCAAGAGACGTTCTCTTTTATGTGCACTCAAGTGTACCTATATTAATTTTCAGGCTACTTTTAAATATCTTGCATTGATTTTGAATCATCGCAAACTTCAATTGTTAATCAATAAAACAAAAAAGCCATTATCAGTTAATGATCTTGATGAAAATTTCAAAAAACTATGCAAAAATGATATTGGAAAAATTAAAACGATTAAAAATAGATTTATGGTATTGGTTGTGCTTGGATTTATAGTCTATTCCTTGAAACCAATCTTACTTGATGAATTGATGTGGATGTGTTATATTCCAAAATGTATTCCTAGAGGAGTTTTTAAAATTTGCAATGGTTTAGTCTTTTTTCCAATGGTCTCAACAGTTGTGGTTTTTGATATGCTTTCGTTTACCTTAATTTCATTACTTATACTTCAAATGAAAATTTTCAACAAGAAAATCCCACTTTTGGACATTGGTGAAAATCGTGATAACGAAAAGGAAGTTTTATATAACATTAAAAACTGGGTTGAATCTCATATATTGTTTTACAAGTAACTATAACTATATCAAACAATAGTAAACTGTCTCAATAATCCGAACCTGAATTAAATTAAATTATTGATTTTCTGAACTCAGCTGGCATAGTAAGTGTGGCCATTCACATAAAGATATCTACCAGATCAGGATCTGCGGATCCATCGGGAGATCAGACCTCCCGATCACGTTCGGCTACACACACAGCGATGATCTCTCGATGGTCTGCTGCCCGATGAGTGAAAGTCATGAAATCTTTATGTATGTGGCGACGAAGACCCGCGAGATGCATCTACGTATCTGATCTTTCAAGCAGTTTGAAAATCTCGTCTAGTTTGTTATGATTTCTTTTCTGATCGCTCGACACGATCTGCGTGTGTATGGTGAATCACAGATCCAATCGCAGATCTAGATCTGTGAAAGATAGAAATTGGTCGGCAGACCATGGTCGCTGCGTGTATGTCAAACAACAGATCTGATCTCCCGATGGATCCGCAGATCCTGATCTGGAAGATATCATTATGTGAATGGGGACACTAAGAGGCTGAGAATAAAAAATATTTACAACTACCTATTCTAATTTTCAATGAGTGGAAATTTATCGTAACGAAATTAACGATGATTATAATAATTACGTTCTGATTAATGAGTTTACGTACTTTTGTCTCAAAAAAAAAATTGTTTTTGTTTTTAGTTATTTCGATTTACTTAATTCATTTATTAGATGGCCAATTTTATTTGATTGTTTCATTTTTATTGCATCTATATGCTTTGAATTACATTTCACAGTAAATGGCAGCAACAATTTAATGAATTTATTCAGATCGTTAATTTACATATCTGTAATTTTCATTGAACTTTTTATTTTTTATTGTCAGTCGGCTGCCAAATTAACACAAGAAGTAAGTTTAACAACTTCAATATACTTTTTTTTTTGAAAATCAATTTTTCTTTAAGGCTTCAGATACTTTATTTT
>JAZBHA010000123.1:80860-128466 GCA_037464855.1 Iselma pallidipennis | reverse complement strand
ATATATCTATGCATTCACAATATTCAGTGACATGTTTTTTTGTTGTTGGCGAGCCTGATAAAGTGGCGCTAAATTCAAATTTAAAATTCAAGGAAAATTTAAAGAACAAGAAAAAACGAGATGAAACAGCACATAGACTTTATTGATATAAAAATACAGTAATATATGTATAATACTGACATCACATTTAGGAGCTTGAACGAAATCAACAACAATATACTAACACTAATTTACATCATAATTTCCTAGAATAATTTACATCATTTTTATATTATAGACTTCCAATAAAAATTGTACATTTTTGTTTTCCTAAAATAGTTATTGTCTTTACACAACAGTTTCTTCAAGAATGACTTTAACAAATCTCAAAATTAACTCAAAATTCAACTACTCTACATTTTTTTGGTCTTTTGGTTTTTATTTATATTTTTAAAAAATTTTTTCTTACACAATTGCAGCCTAATTATATTAATAAATATTAGAGAAACATTACGATAAGAATGTGTTAACTAAATTATTGACCATAAGTAGGAAGAAGTTTTTTTTTGTTTAAAAAATACAAAAAGTTAGTTTCTAATAATTTTTTTTTCTCTTAATTTATATACAGAGATGTAGAAGCTGTTAAAATTTCAACAATGATATGCTTATTCTAGAATCTATAGAATATTTTTGAAACAATTTCTCTAATTATATCCCACAAATAAGTAAAGAAAAACGTATTGATCTCTATTTTTTAATAGTTACATACATATTTCTAGTGGAAGACTGCGATTTTGTTACCGTTTCTTTTGTATTTACAAATTTAGAATGTGGCAGGTACATCTATTATCCATTTTTTTTTAAATTATTTTTCTTACTATTACAGGCTGCAGCTACATTGCCTTCTAACTCTACAATTAATTTAAAATATGCTTCCATTATCAACTATCGAAAAATTGCCACAAATAAGCGACAATATTTCGATATTTAATAATAACAACAGTTAAACTGAAATTTAGGAACATTTTGTTTCTTACATTTACTGTTATTTAAAACATTTATTTAACAAGAAAACTCATAGGCAATATATCGCAATTACAAGCAGCCCCACCTTCACCTTCCCGGCACATTTGCTGGCACCATGCATTCCAATCAATGTCATCACCATCATCTTGTTGTTTCTTCAAATTCTTCATAACAATTGGTTGAAATTTATATGATTTTTCCAAAACTGTACAACTAGTACAACCGAAAATTTGATATTTATAAGCACCACAAAAATACGAACAGATTTCAAGAAAATCGACTTGAAAGAACGGCTTCCTATTCATCACTAATTCAGTTGTATTACATGCACATAATGGATAGCCTAATTGATTTTTGCATAATACAGAACAGGCACTATGACGGGTAGTTTTACTAATAACAGCATTACTGACGCTAGCAAAGTTAGTGGGTGACTGACGGGTGCGTCGCGGCAATCCTTGAGGGATGATATCCAGACAACTATCACCGCAAGGCTCTCCACCCAGTCCTGACATACATAGTTCAGCGCAGATGCGTCGCTCCTGTGCCCGTGTTATTATTGGTTCAGTTATGTTGATGTTGTCATAGTAACTGATGTGTTTAGAATAGGCCACACCTACTAGCAGGAACAGGACCAGTATTGACATCCTGCAAAATTGCCCAAAATCACTCCATATACATATACACGAATTTTGTATGTATTTGTGTAAATATATAGATATAACAGGCACAATATTGGATTAATTTCAAGCAAGGGTGCGAGGGTGGACTGAAAATATGGCGGAAATTGTCAAGAAGGCTTGTTTTGAGGAGAGGGGACTAGGAAAATCTGGACGAGAAAGTTAAACGGGTAATATTTCTGGAATTTGAAATATTCGAAATTTAACTGATAATTGAAGCAGAAATCTAACAATAAGTTTACAAAACCGAATTATTATAAAATCAGCAGGATTTCCAATTTATTTCAGAATAATGAATCAACAATTTCCCATGTCGGTTCCCATTTTCCTGTTAGGTTTAAAAATCCTGCGGTATATCCAGACTAAATATTTCATTAATACCTGAATTGTTACATACAGAAATACATTTAGGTACAGTATTTTGGATTTTACCAAAACGAAACAATAATTGGATCTTTGGGTACAGCACTGACTTTTATACAAATTTTCGATTAAAAAGAATATAACGAGAATACAATAAATTAATGTCATAAAACCGATAATGGACGAATCGGCCTCCTGTCTTCATTAAGTTTATAGCGGTTTTAGAGCTTTATTGCGATCATTTGACTGTGGCTGTACTAAATTATTGATTCAAAAACTAAATTACCCCAACATCTGTTAAAGTTTCGTATTACAAGCGACTTTTACAATTATCCTGAAACAGGGATTTCTGAATTTTAAGCGTTGGATGCTTTCTGTTATAAATGATGACATGATGATATAGAGTTCGCTTTCTTTTGGTTTGTTAAACTGCAGTTTCTCAATTAACTAGAAAAACAACAAATTAACACCATACCTGAATAATTTACAATAAGTGTCTTAAATGTGGCAAAATCAAATTTCTAATGTGAATGATCAGTTAAGGCGCACTGCCCACTGAGGCGATAAGCAACTGGCGATAGGCAACAAACAGCAACTAATATCGCCTCGCTAAGTTTGCACAAAACTTTAAATCGCATTCAGGATGCATTTGAAGCATTCTTCGCACCAATGCGACTTTTTGTTGCCGGTGAGGAAATTCGCTAGACATTGAAAACATTAAAGTGATACCTAATACTGTTTCACGAAGTGGAAGTAAATATTTTTAATTCAAATGTTAGATATTATATATGCATACGTAGGTGTAAGTAATCTTAACTGTCTTAACCAAGAAGAACTTTGAACGGGATTGTCAAATGGATTTGTAACGAAACTAGAGGCTTGTTAAAGTGTCAAGTTTATATTCACAATCAGATAGTTTTCATCCCGTTACTGTAATTGAAAACGTAGATAGCACAAGCATCCGACTGCTTCCAAAATATTTGCTTTTGGTTTTTCTCAGCTTAGATCACTTATACCCATAAAAGAAATCTTGAAGATTCTCCTAGAAAATCCATGCAAAATAAAGTGGAGCCTCAATGTTAGATAAACATATTGTTGCAAACGAATTTCAATAGATTTTATCAATTATTAACAGGGCCGGACTGGCTTACTTTGACACCGGTGGCCGGTGGAAATTGTAAGAAAAGAAGACGTTCCTTCAACTGAAAACTACAAAGAAAACCCTAAAAAATTATCGGTGACTCGCAAAAGCTTTTTGTCCCTTAGAGGCTCATTGGCCCGGAGAAAATCTCCCCATATCCCCCTGTCCAGTCCGGCTCTGATCATTAACGTAAGTAGTATAAATATGGGGATTCACGATCAAGGGTGCAGGGTGCATGGGTGTATCAAATTTTCCTCTCTGGCTGCAGGGCGCAGGAAAATTTGATACACCCATGCACCCTGCACCCTTGATCGTGAATGCCCATATTTATACTACTTACGTAATAGTTTCTTGTGGTTAAACGAATCGAAACTTAGGTACCTACTAATGGCAAGTTTACACCTGCCCACTTAACATAGCATGACTTGCTAATTGTTGTATGACGTAAATACACCTTGAAGTACCTTGCCCTTTTTCAGTCCTTTGGTCCTTTGCATACATATTTTTACAAGTAGTCTGAAAAGATATGCCTATACATATTGTAAACATGATTAGTTTAATATCAACCCATAAAGGGGTTACTTATTATAATTCCATATTGCAAATATTTAGAAGGTACCGCTACCAATTGATAAACGGTTTCCCAAAATTCCAGGTCAATTATTTTATATGCAGTCAGTTAAGATAAAATTTTGGTTCAATGAATTCCTATATTAGGTCTCTTAATTAAGATCCATTATAAGCAAATTCGATCCAGAAACCTTTTTAATCCATGACTTTACGGACTTCGACTTAAGATCAAGACATAGGTACGACAGAGTAGATCATAATTACCGCCCATGTAGCATTTTTGACATCCTTGTCCGTCGCATGTCATGTATATTAGTTGAAACTGTTTACACTTAATCCATAATGTGCTTAATCGTGATTAAACCCTGTCGTGTATCTTGGTTTTCACAAAATTTGTTATTAGATTATTTGGTAAATATGCTGACAATATATAGTCAAAAAAACTACCTATCTACCCAAAAGGAAAATTAGGGATAAATATTTTGACTGTGAACTTCAATCTTTCAGTAGTTTTTGGTAAAATTTTCAGTTTATTTTATTAATTATTAACTTGTGAAACATTATTTCCAAAAATTCTGTGTAACGATAATAATTTTTGCTGAAAAATCGACAATAGTTAAAATTTTCCTGTTTGAATCATTAGTGTGATCAAAATATTTAGGAAAAACCGTATTTTCCATCAAAATTACGAAAACTGTCTTTTGGCTACCGACCCTCTTCTTGTATGTAAAAATATCAAGGAACTAAATTTCAAAAAGCATTACTCCTACGCTGGAAACTGTGGGTATTTAGGTTGGTTAAATGTGTAACCATCCAGAAAATGGCAACTGGGATTCTGGTGGTGACATCTGATGTTCAATTGTATGCGGGGGAGATGTAACCCGACGCCGGTCTCTCCTAAATATCTGTGTATGTGTACATGTACATGTACACATACGTACGCCGCCGTCGTGACGCTATACTACTGGCATTGACTATACGATTTATGATATTTGAAAGAGGGGAAACACAACCCCATGATATATTTGCCAGAAGATGATGACACTTATTAAATCGTTTGCTCGACTAATACCTACCCCCTCAGACGTAAAGCTCTAAAACTATTATACTACTTGAAACAGTTCAGTTAGAAAAATGTTATCCATTAATACAAGATGTAACTATAATAGTTTACAAATAACACCAAATTAAACAAAAAAAAAGTGAAAATCTTACATGGCTGAAGTCGATCTACTGGCTTCACTAAATAAACTGAAAACACCACTACTAATATTATGATAAATTTGCAGAAAATGTTGATTCAATAAATTGAAAATATGTTTATCCGTCATATTTATACCTATGTAGGGTGATGAGTGGCCACGTTATCAATCGAGAGCTTATGAAGATAAGCTTATATTTTAATTAGATTAATAACAATATACTGATAACAAAAGCTCATCTTTACGAACATTCTGTGAAAAGATACATTGTTATTGTGTTTCTAAAACGAAAAATTCATTAAAAAATTAAACAAGCCTTGCCGTGACCAGGATTCGAACCTGGGTTACTACGGCCACAACGTAGGGTCCTAACCACTAGACGATCACGGCTATTTAAGACTGTTATTATTAAAAATTGTTGCAATAATCAATAATTTACTTGGTGTCCTAATTTACTTTCTAATCTTGAACTAGCAACTTGTAGAGAAATGGTAACTAGAGCGGTTCCTAGAGCTGACCTCTCTTGTTTAGAACAGATAACACCTAGTGTTGGTTACTTTCTCGAAATTGGTAACAATTACTAGATTAAATGGTGTAAGTTAATCAATAGAGTTTGTGTAATAAACTTGGAGGAACTATTTAGCGATTACATGCATTACAGTGGGGTTAAATTGACGGGACCGTCTTTTTCACACGCATTGGTGCTTATGTGAGTCCCAAGCTCCCGAGGCTTCACTTTTCTCATAAAATGACTTCAAAATTCATGACCTCTTACGCTGACTTTTAATTCGAATGCCTACAGACTGCTTGTTTAGAAAATCTTTAATCCAAATCCAATCAAATTATGCATTCTTTACATGAACCAATGACAAAATTGTTCTGACAATTCTGCAATTTCATATCAAAGCAAAATTGTCGCTGTATCTCTCTTGCCATTGGTCGTAATTGAACTTAGTTGGATAACTTTTAAGGCAGACAAGCAATATTGATACATTAAACTTCTTTAACATTAAATTTTCTCCTTGTAACTAAATAATTTGCAACTTGTCTCAACACTATTACGATTTTTCACTAGATCAACCCCAATTTTACATTGTAGGTAAATAAATTCCTTATAAAATACTTACAAAAACTCATTATCATCATGGATTCTGTAGTTGGTTGATGGAAAATTGGCCTTGCAGAAACTTTGTTGTTTATATTCCCGGGAGCTTGAAAGGCTCGAACGATCGTCCCGGATGACGTCGCAACATCCTGTCAGAAAATAAAGGATAACGTTGAAGAAGAGGATAGAAGAATGAAGGAAAACTGGTAGGAATAATTGATTTTAAAAACACACTAGGTTTTGGAAAAACGTCTTGAATGTCAGAATAATTTGCTGGAAAATTTTCGCCTGAAAAATGATGTTATCATCAAATGAAATTGTGTTGAAAACTTGACAGATACTTTCCGAGAGATTTATTTGATTTAATTACGACAACTTTAAAACATTAATTAAATTGAAAAAGCTTTGTGTCTTTTAGAAAATTATTAATTTCAAGCGGATATATAAATAATAATAAAATGGTTTCCAGTTTTCGATTAGGGTTCGGTTTCCGTTTTGACATCTAGTCAATAGATTATATATTAAATTAAGGAAAAGTTTTCCAGGAATGGCCTCCACCAAGCCTGTAATATTTGAATATCGATCAATGTGGGGGTGTAAGGGTCAACAGACATGCGTACGATGTGGTGAAACCCGATTGGAGGCCAAATAAACTACCCACCTACACAGACTGTGCTGTTCTTTAAAATGAGGACATTGAACAGAACAAAAAATTATCGTGGAAATGATATATCAAGGTTTTCCGTTTGATTAATGGCATATTGTTTGATAAGAAACAGGGCCTATATGTGTTGGCAGGAAAATTGATAGCTTGAGATTACAACCAGTAGCCAAATATTGACGATACTATCGTCAAGTCAATTTAAAATTTAAAAAAGGGAAACTCAATAGTAATCTCCAATGTTTTTAAAAATCCTTCTATTCCCTGAAAATCATTGGATAATTTTCATCAAAGTGTTGAGCCTGGAAAAAATCCAGTAGATTGTCGACTTTTCGATATTCCCATTTGCCCTTTTCGCTTTACTGTTTTAAAAAATTTTGATATACAACTACAAGTTACAACCACCCCCCGATATCGCAGCCCTTTTGTCGACGTGCTTCATACCAAAGCTCCACCCCAGAAGACGTGCCTCCTACACATCCAATGTGACGTCATAGTGCGCGCGCCATCCTCCTTCGAAATGGGTCACCTAGTGTGACCTTTACAAAATACAGAAGGGACCGTTTCGGTACGAGAAGCTTTTAGACGTCGTACAGCTTCCAGAAGCTCCAGCCTTTTTCAACCAACAAACTAATAATCATGGCCACAAACTCATCAAATTACAAGCTAAGTGCCGCTACTGGTTCCCTAAAATGTACCGGTAAGTCTTTCAAGAAATACCATCCAGAACCCATAATCTATCAGTAGATGATTCATATTCATATCAATCATTTTCCATAAATCATTAATCATAATTAAGTATTACAATTCGAAGTATTTGAAAATTTCAAATTTTCCGAAAAAATATAAATTTCTTTCATTGAAGTAAATGAAAGACAATTGGAAATAATTGATGTTGACTACAATATAATTGTCTTAATTATTTTTAAGTTTTGAATTATTGTGTGATTTCTTGTTATTTTAAGTGTAATACCGAATCATTGCGTTATCAAACTGTTTAAAATCCAAAAAGATTTACCCAAAACGGCAACAACTAAAACAATCAATATCTACAGATTCTGCGTTTACACGACCCTTAAAATTTTGGCGGAGGTGAAGGGTAAAGGGCATATTACGAGACGAACCAAAATTTCATAGTTGAGTAACGTGATCAAATGATTTCGTGAATCGATTCACAACTGCGAGGAATAATTACGTTTCTTAAAATTTGGACAATTCCTAATAATTTATTTATTTATTTGATTATTATTATTATTAATAACACATAAATCTTATTTATTTTTGAGCACAAACATTCCTTAGAATTAAAAATTTTCGAATCTATACAAATGTTTTGGTGATAACAATTCTTGTATCTTTATTTTGTTCGGCGTTTTTTAAGCGAATCGAAATCCAACACTTCAATTGACCAACTTTTTTCTGAAAATAGGGAAGTAATTATTGTGGAGCCAGAAAAGGTCGGCTGCTCATTTAAAGGCCCTTGAAAACAATCCAAATCTGAATCGGTCAGAATCAATTAGAAATATTCCGAATCTGAATGACAAAGATTTATGTCCCTAGACCTTTCATACCAACTAAATCAGTTAATATGAAGCAATCAGCTATTTCTTGTTATCATTAGAGTCATATAATTTATTAAAAGTATAGTAGTTTTTTAATGTGTTATTTTGTTACTGATTCATGAATCAGACTGATGAAATTGTCGCCTGTCTAAATCATGATTCGAACGGACTGCATTAGATTGATTCGGATTGGGGCAGTGTGAATGAATACATGAACAATTCCATTGTTTCTTATTACGTGCTGACTTGTGCGAATCCTCGCCAGTTAGATTCTGGTTGATTCTGGTTAATTCAGATTCAGATTCAGATTTAAAAAAGACGTAGGTATTTTTCGAAGAATCGCTCTAACATCCTGTACAGGCAGGAATATTCGTTGTTTATATACCTGTGAAGTCGAAAAAGTTGCACTAAACAAATGGAAGTTTAAACTTTTATGTAAGCTTATTGTATATTTTACGTTGTAACCGTGTTCATTATAACCGATATACTATACTAGGGGTCGGCAAACTTTTTTGGCTGCGGGTCAAAATATGAGCATTAAGAAGACGTTTCGGGTCAGTGGTATTTTCATTTTAAAATAGTCTTTTTTTGGTGAATAATAAGATAAATTTTATGGGTCACTCGGTGACTAGTGGGTCATAGTCTGCCGACCCCTGTACTATACTAAAATATTTATCTTTCTTGCTTATTTTCTCATAATTACTAATTCAAAAAGCAATAGTCGCAGGCTTGACGGACTGAAAAGCGCCTTGAGATAGGTACCTTTTGTGTACGGCTTCGAAACTATTCGTAACGGTTCTATTTACCAAGTACCCAAGTCACTGTTGAAAGATTACTGATCACTGCCAGTCTCTCAATTGAAAATTTATTAGAGCGTGAAGTAAATTGTTGATTTTCGCAACAATTTTTAATAATAACAGTCTTGAATAGCCGTGATCGTCTAGTGGTTAGGACCCTACGTTGTGGCCGTAGTAACCCAGGTTCGAATCCTGGTCACGGCAGGACTTGTTCAACATTTTTGCAAATTTTCGTTCTATGATAACATTGCTAGATAAGAATCAATTTCCATTATTTTTTCCTGCACAAAGATGAATCTTTGATAATAACGTAGTAGGTAGTGCTTCCATTATCTTAAATCCTGCGACTTTACTGAAAATGATTTCCACACCGTTGAGTCTATTCTTTCAATCATTTTCAATATACTTCTTCTTTCTCTGTGTGTATATTTGTGTGAATATACCTTTTTGTCTTTTCCAATTATTGTAGAGATGAATTGGAATCAACCAAAATCTGAGTGATTGTTGTAAATAGTTCAAAATCACATAATCCTATCGTGTGTATTTAATTTAAGCGTTTTGGCGCCCAGGTGCAATCAGACCACATTTTATCCCTTAATTGAGGTTTAAACCATACTAATTAATCATTTATGCACCCCGAACTGTGCGACACACAACAAGGGATCCAACTCCAAGCATAGAATTGTGTATGTATATTGTAGATTCAGCCCAACAGCATCAGTGGCAGCAGTAGTAGTAGTATTCAAACAATATGCTTTGAACATGAGGGGGTTAGGTGTATATTCGCAAATAAGGGTGGTAACACCAAATATATACACTGGGGAGTCCTGATAAGAGTTGAATTAATTTAAATTAGATTTACACTGTTTTTTTCCGTCTTCCTTCTCGCAAGGAACACGTCAACTTTAAATTAAATCCAAGTATGATGATAAAAACGGTGTTATTAAACTAACTGTTATCAAAACGACGACGACGACGACGACGGCGACGTCAACTTTATTACAAAATTACGGTAATAATAATAAGAATAGTGATGATAATATTAAATTTGAAATTCTCGTTGTACGAATATTCAACAATGTAGAAAACATAAAAAACAAACGATTTTGTCGATGGTAGTGATGGTGGTGGCAGCAGCAAAATCCATTGGTGGCATCTGTTAGGGAATTTTGCGAGGGTGAATTGTATGTGGGCGGACGACTACAATCAATATGTCTGGATAGCAGTACTTTACGCAACTCTTAAAAAACTTCAGTCCAATAATTTCGAAGAGTTTGTTTCAATAAAAACAAACGAGTTACCGTGACTAGAATTCCAACCTGGGTTACTACGGCCACAATGTAGGGTATTTCTTATTGTTAATATGGGTTTTTACAAAAAACAGTAAAGTTAATAAAGTTATGCTCCAATTATTACGGGAAATTAATGAAAATTTAAGTAAACAGTAAAGGACAGACAAAATGATGATAAAAATGGTGGATTTTTGTCCTAAAAGACCAACAATTATTATTTAAAAAGATTACGATTAAAATTTCAGAGTGATATGCAAGAAATTCATGGAAAAAGTGAAAAAAAGTATCTTCACCGTGACAAAGTTTGCACTTTGCCGTGACCAGGATTCGAACCTGGGTTACTACGGCCACAACGTAGGGTCCTAACCACTAGACGATCACGGCTATCGAAGACTTATTAATTTAGCTGCACTTGGCGTTTAACATTCCTTCTTATCAGTGGCGAATTCAAGCATTTGAGGGGCCCTTAAGATTATATTCTGTGAGGGTAAGGCGCCCTCAACGCCGGGCACCAAAAAATTAAAAACAGATCGTACTCTAAAGCTTAAGCTTCAGGAGGCCGAAACGTGAGCTTCATTAGTTTCACAGTCGATCCGCCACTGTTTCTAATCTTGAGAATTAAAAAAATTAATGAGTTTGCCGTTTATTTCCTTTAATTATCGATTTATTGTATTTTCTATTTAAAATTTTCACATTATAAGTCGATAGATGTTTGATGGATCACGCCTGGAATTTCCCTTGTTTTGTCGTTTTTAGGGTGCATACATAGGTAGTAGTACGTGTTAGTTGATGGAAAACTGAAACCTCTCTACAACAGCCGCTCCCTAATTCTAGGTCCTAGTTAATTTATCAATGAAATATTGGCGAGATTAAGTCTCGGATATAGGCATTTGACTGATGGGCTATTAAGCGTCGTAGGGTCCTACGTAGAAGAGGAGGAAAAAAAAAGACTAAATCTACCACCACAAGGGCGTCTTCCGGGAGATTTAAGAATACTCAAGGGGCATTATCTGCACCACTCATTGTCTCTTACACACATACACATCCCCACAGCCAAATAGACTTTTTATATAATTCAATAGAATATAGAAGAAAAAATGGTCAAATTGTCTCGATTAAAAAAAAATACAAGCAAACAGACCATTGGTATTTCAATTATAAAAATCAACAGCAGTGAATAATTTTCAATTCCCTCGAATTCCCGATGAAGAAGAGGGATAATATTGAAGCGGGCTAGAGACTGACGGTAACATCTGTTAGGAAAAGGAGGCGCAATATTGAAACAGGGAGGAGGAAATTCCAGAGGCGTTCTGTATATTGATGATTTACTTAAAACTTGACGTTATCCTTAATCAAGTGAAATTTTAATTGAATTTTTCTTTACAAAAAAACAATTTTATCTAATTGGTGTCGTAAAATTGTTAAAATTCTACTGATTTCAATGATTAAAAATATTTCAAATATAATTTGAAAAAGTACCGCCCCTGATTGGAATTCCCCATCTGCAATCCGGGCATTCTAACCATAGAGGGTTGGAGGTTTAATTAAAAGTCCCGTGGGCCCTTTTTCGTCATTTTGTATTCTTCAGCAAATAAGAGCAACAATGCACACTTGCTCCAACAACAACAACAACAACAACTAGAAGAGAAGGAATTTAATCATATGTAGGTAACTTTTTTCGATTTATCATAGAAAATCTATAATCATCCATCTATCTAAGGGTGGTTTTTAAGAAAGAAAGAAAAGAAAGGAGAACATCATCTAAGGATTATTAATGACAGGTTTAGTAACCAATGCAATCTCTGGGGAGTGTTTCCGGGTTACTAGAAAAGAGACAAGTAAATTCCTAGTAATTCCACAGTAAATAAACCGGAGGGTGGCGGATTACATTTGAAAAATTGTAGCGGTTTCCTGCAATTCGCCAAACAAATCATCAATAGTGAATATTTTAACTATCACTCCTTCAACTTGTTTGATCCATTTTTATGTAATTTTTACATATAAAATCCCGTTGTTCCAGATATTCTACCATATAAATTAGAAAATAATCAACAAACCAAGGAATTCCTTCAGAAAGTCATTGATATTCTTCTGGATTTTGTACGTGCGACTAATGATCGTAAGGAGAAAATACTCGAATTTCATCATCCTGAAGAGATGCAAAAATTACTCGACCTCAAAATACCAATAGAAGGACTTAGTTTACAACAGTTAATAAACGATTGTGCTACCACCCTTAAATATCAAGTGAAAACTGGTGAGTACATAGTTGTCCGTTTTTTTTTTCGATTTCCTCTAGAATTCTGTTATCAGTCGGAAAGTCTAGATTATTCAAAAGAACGAATCAGGGGGGGCGACTCTGTTTAAATTGATTGCAATCAGGATCGTTTTGAGGCGCGACAACAACCCATAATCAATGGACAATAAGCTGTATTGGTTGTGGCGCGTGTCTCTGAGGACACTCGACACCCTCTCACTATATGCGGTTCCACTATAGTACATTTTGATGAAATCTTTGTTTGCTTTCCTATCTGTCTTTAGAAAACTTGTAATTCAATGATAACGCCTTATCTACCCCTAAGCAGATTGTGGCTGGAATACGAGTATGAAATGTGGCATCAACGACGATTTAATTCAATTTTCAACCCCATAAATACAGTTTGAAATATTGATATTTACCCTATATAGGCACTAGTTTCTAATCATATTTTTTGCAACACCTATATTTAACAAAACACTCATTAAGCTTGTTCACGAACAACATATGTAGCCACTTGTGATTTAATTGTATATCAATTAAATTACTCATCCCAGTTGTCGATCTGTCAAGGATGCATTACTGGGATATTTCTATAAGCTAACAACAACAACAACAACAACAATAACGAAAAAGTGGACGAAAAATCAATAAGTTGTTAGAATGTTGTGGCATTTATCCTGAAACTATTAAACATTACATTCCTGAAGTTTATGGGCTTGAAAAGGATCAAATCCATCTATATCCCTTCTGGCACAATTCAGACACCGCCAAAAACTGACAAAGAGGGGTTGTTTTAATCCAGCGTGGGACACTGACTGTGAGCAGGGGCACGGATAAAACGGGCAGAGAGGCGTTTTGAGTGCCCCTTAATTACACTACTCTGGCCTAGGATGATGACGGGGTGAGAAGGGCATATTGGAAACTGTTCACTGTACTAGCACAGTGATTAAGTTTCCTAGCAATTTTACTAATTTTCAATGCTTTGTTTATCATTCCTATTCAGTAAAACATTAGTTATTCAACTTGTCTGTCCTGCAAATTGAGCCCAAAAACCTGGAGGTTCATAGCAATTTTTCCTTAAAAATTTGCATCTCAACTACCCCCAATTCTTATGTAAATTACAGACACTTTTAATTGAATTCACGTAACATAAATCACATTGTAGATTAGAGGTATTTTTCCGACAAAATTCCTGTTTGACTATATGTTGGTATTTCAATAAAACGTAGGTTGTTGTTGATTGAATCGTCCACCCTCTCTTTCATATACGTCTGTTCCATGTTATTTTCCAAGCCGATGGACATGATTCCTGGCGCATTCAGACAGAGATTAGTGCAGCAACAGTGCGACTCCTGCCACTCAAAACATCCCCTTTTATATATAGGTATAGCTATAGAGGGAAGCTTACAGGCTAATAGCAGCTTTACCAACATTCCTTTCAAGATCTGTCATATCAAAAATGTATTCGCAGTTGTTACAATAATGCAGTTTAGATTATAGTTCCTGTTTTTCTCTGACGAACAAATAATCTTTTAATTGATCAACAACAAGAACTAGAACTAGAAACAATTAAGAGATAGTTTGAGAGAAAGTAGGAAGAATCTCTTTGTTCGGTGTTTGTAAAAACTGAAAGCCAAAAAGGGGACAAAGCCAGAATTTAACTGAAAGCGAACATCATACGTGTCAGAAGCATCTGTTTACTTTGAAATATCAACGGATTTCTGTTATAGATATATGTGAATGTGTAGGTATACTTCTAGTTGTATAACAATAGTTGTGAAGGGGAAATACTCAACTGCCACCCTCTTGAACCAGTTCCCGGCAACATACGTTCTTACACGATTTTCCTTTAGGTCTGTGGAAAACTCGAAAATTTCCACTTTCTCCACCATCCAAAACTATATCAATTCGCTATTATTGCGGGCTATTGCTCAGAATAATTGAATGCCAGTGGACTTGAAACAAAGACATTATTGTCGGTATCTTGCACTTCTCCCTTTCAGTTTTTCGTTGTAAAAGGACTACAACGACACACACACACGACCTATCCGATTATATCTAATCCAGCAAAGGATAATCTCCAAATAAAATCAAAACTAAATCCTGACAAATTGTTATTTTTGTGCTTCTTGTTGTTGTGTTTCAGGACATCCAAGATTCTTTAATCAACTCTCATGCGGTCTTGATTTAATATCAATGGCTGGTGAATGGTTAACAGCAACAGCAAATACGAACATGTTCACATACGAAATTGCACCTGTATTTATTTTAATGGAGAATGTCGTCATGACACATATGCGTGAAATTATCGGTCCTAATTGGGTAAATGGTGATTCTATTTTAGCACCAGGTAATTACAATTTTTTTGAAACCAAATGTAGAGTAGTCTAGTCGTTGTAGTGTTTGATAGAGAGAGATTTCAAATGGAGCGACAGCTGTTTTATGTTCTAGTTGGTATTAAAGCTTAATAAACATGCAAATCAGTAGTAATTCTAACGTCAATAAGTTAGGAAATTTGTAATTTAAATTTCCATTGATTTAGTTGAAAATTTTCGGTAAATTGTGATTGTTTTAAACTAATTTTATGTTTTCGTAACTGTATCTCTGCATTAAATAAATGATCGTTTATCAAATTTGCTGCCTAGATAGGCTAGGATTTCGTCTCTAAAATTAATCATAAATGGATTAACTCATGAAGGAAATAACGCAGAAACAGAACGGGATTCTATAAGACTATCCTAAACATATTTCAATTTGTACGTCCAGTCTCTGTAATCCGAATATTCTTAAAAAGCCCAACAAAATGAAGTTTCAATAACCGTAGTCTCGCTCTTATAAGAAACTCAGCGCATTACAGCGGGATCGTCACGTCATTTTTAAAAGCATTGGCAGTAGTATCATCGGGCGGCGCCCGATGATACTACTATTGGCTCTTATAGGAGCCTACAGTAGGAGTTTTTGTCCGAAACTCCACAACTATACGACAAAAAAAATTGCAATAACCAATCATACGATAAGAATTCTTGCGCGGGTAACAATTCTTAGCCTCTGATTGGTTATTGCAACTTTCTCTGTCGTACGATTACGTTGTCGTGAACCCACCCTTATACATCTGTCATTTTTCTCGTAGGAATCAATGTTTCTAAAAAAGACAGTTCCGGCGATTCTGTCTCGCTGTAATGCGCTGAATTGCCAACTTGGTTCTTAGCTAAAAAAGGCCGCTTTTTATGTATTAATTCAGTGAAAATGTCGTTCTTCCTTTTGGTGAAAATGCACTTTTTCCAGGTGGTTCAATATCGAATCTGTACGCCTTCTTGGCCGCCCGGCACAAAATGTTCCCCAATTATAAAGAAAAAGGCATTGCCACAATTCAGGGCCAATTGGTTATGTTCACCTCTGATCAGGTTATTATCATAAAAAAAACAATAATAATGGGGAAATTTGTTTTCCTTTATTTCCAATAAAAGTGCAAAAAATTTTTTGTGACGATTTTCAATTTTCCAGAGTCATTATTCTGTGAAGTCGTGTGCTTCAATTTGCGGTTTAGGTACCGACAATTGTTTAATGGTGCCTTCAGACATTTACGGTCGTATGATTCCATCCGAATTGGAACGTCTGATACTTGATAGAAAAGCCAAGGGTCATATACCATTCTTCGTTTGTGCAACATCCGGTACAACCGTATTGGGGTCGTTCGATCCGATCAACGAAATCGCTGATATTTGCGAAAAATACGGATTATGGTTACATGTCGATGTAATTAATAATTTATTTTATACGTACAATCGTTTAGTGTATTAATTTGGTGGCAATTTCTAGGCTGCATGGGGTGGTGGTATGTTACTATCGAAGAAATATCGTCATCCCCGATTATCTGGCGTTGAAAGGTGAGAAAAATATTTGACTGTATCGCAATTTTGTGCTGCGTACCTCTCCCGCTTCCCTATTTCCTCTATACCTACATATAAAATCAATAGTTTGATCGCATATAGATTCCCTGCCTATTCACATAAAACCACTGATAAGCTTTAAAGTGTGCCTCGATTTGCATGAAAACTACTTATGGGGGTTTTAAAAACACACTCAATTCTCTATCAAAGTGCCGAAAGCACTCAAGGGTGACGTTCCCACCAACTTGACACGATAATCTCCTAATTGATTCACTTTTAGTTTTATTATTATTTTTTTTAATTATATTTAAATTTTATTAGTTTTTGTTAAAAATAAATTATTAAAAAATAAAAAAAAAATTAAAAACTATAGGAAGTTTTATATTGTTTAAGTGTTTCCAAGTTTGAAAAGCGGCATCAGCTGTTGTTTCTCATGTAATCAAGGATTACATTCAACTAGAAATCCTGACAAGCTTCTGCTCTTTAGGGTTCGTTTTTTTTTTAAACTCCGTCTGGACTGTTATCTAGGGCGACAGACACAAGTTTTTCTCCACAATATAAATCAAATTCTTCATTATAAACTAATTTTAATAATAATAATAATAATAATAATAGAAACTTTCTGATTTGCAACTTTTGACTTTTTTTTTAAACGGACCCGAAAAAATGCCATAAAGTTGCAACTAGGGAGAGCTGTTTTGTAATCAACAAAGCCTCAACTCCCATTTTAGTGCAAGTTTTTGTAGTCTGCAAGTGATTAATGGCACTGTAATTAATTGAAAGAGACGCCATAACCACACATACACTCAAATTAAAACGCACACACTCACATACACATATGGATACATATAAATCTTTCCCTATATGTATTGTTATTGTTATGGCTATAATTACTAAATTAGTGACATTAATAAATTTCAGAGCCCATTCAGTCACATGGAATCCCCATAAATTGATGGGTGCATTATTGCAATGTTCTACCATACATTTTAAAGAAGATGTAAGATTTTAATGATTATTATTTTCTAGAGAAAAAAATATCAATTATTTCAATTAATTCTCCAGGGTTTATTAATGAGCTGTAATCAAATGTTGGCTGATTATCTATTTATGCAAGATAAACTTTATGATGTACAGTATGATACTGGTGATAAGGTAATTCAATGTGGACGTCATAACGATATCTTTAAATTATGGTTACAATGGAGAGCTAAGGTAAATATTACTTAAGTAATAATAATAATAATAATAATAATAGGAATAATAATTCAACACTTACTTAATTGTTTATAACTGTGACGAGTTACTTGTTGAAATATACAGAAAAAAAGTTTTGTTCCCCAGGTGAGGCTCGAACTCACAACCCCGGCATTGCTCACGACTACTGTCTTATAAGTACCGTGCGCTAACCAATTGCGCCACTGGGGAGGCACGGTCGTGTCTTTCAAGCGATGCTATTTCAACACCAACGTTTTTTTATCAATCCTATTCACATTTTTCTTATCAGTTTTTCAATGTTTTATGAAGGCTGTACGCAAGACGGTGTTTGGGGTGTTCAAATATCTCCGAAATTGTTACACAAAGTGGAAATCCACTAGGATAAAATAAATAAAAGAAAGGATAAAGTGGGAACGTGGTTTTTTAGCCCAAAAAGCTTTAATCATATACTTATACTGATAACATTCTCCAGAAGAGAAAACCTGCGTACGGCCCTGTATTTTATCAAAAAAAAAAAAATCAATCTAGTAGAAATTTTGTTATATATACCAGTGGCGTAGATTTCATTCGGGCTTGTAAATGCTGAAAAATTATTTTTCTACAGGGTGATGAAGGTTTTGAGAAACACATGGATCGGCTTATGGAACTGTCTGAATATTTAGTAAAACGTATCAAAGATCAACCAGATAAATTCTATTTAATTCTTGAACCAGAAATGGTAAATGTTAGTTTTTGGTATATTCCAACACGTCTAAGAAAGGTGCCTCATAGTCCTGCCAGAGAACAGGAATTAGGAAAGGTAACTAATGACCGCGGCGAAAAGAAATGGGACATTACCATCCCGACCAGCTTGGAAGGGTGTAACGCCAGATTCTTTTTTCCAACGGGGATGGCAATGGCCCATTTGAATAAATTATAATTTAGTAAATTTTCTAGATGTGCCCAATTTTGAAAGCCCGCATGATGCAATCCGGTACATTAATGGTCGGCTATCAACCGGATGATAGAAGGCCAAACTTTTTCCGAAATATCATTTCATCGGCTGCTGTTACCGAACAAGATGTTGATTATCTGTTAGCTGAAATGGATCGACTCGGTCATGATTTGTAGATTACTCTACTGAAAAGAGAAAAAAATAAATACATAAATAAAGAATACTACCTATATGGAAACTATTACTAGTTGTTGATAAATTAAGGTATAGTTGTATTTTATTCGTTTTTTCTGTTGTTCGTATCTATTCACAAAGTTTAATCGTGTTGGAATATTATAAGCGGAAGAAACAAAAAAGAATCAATAAATGGGAGACTGGAAATTTCTCCTCAATATTTATATAGAAATTAAATAGTTTTTGTAGTTTGTACGTTAACGTTAACGATAACGCTAAATTCTGTTGGAAATAGATGGGTGAATGCGCATCAGGATGTCGCGTTAACGTTAATATTAACGTATGAACTACAAAAATTGATATCTTAACATATCGTAGTAGATCTTTAATTTTTATTTATTATCGTTAATTGTTTATTGTTGATATAATTCAAAATCTATAAATTTCGTTATTTCCATTTTAAACCATTTTAGCGTAATTATTATTATTATTATTATAAGTAGAATAATAAGAAAGAAAATTATTACAAAAATAGAAGCAATAACGTGATGTATCCAAAATAAATTGGCTGTAGAAATTACAAAATTTTATTTAAATTATTATCGTCAATTATATAATTTCAGAGTCAATTAAAAAGAATAATCCCCGATTCCAGTTTTTGAGTAACAAAATTTTTAGAAATAATATCGAGTTTTTGCAATTCGTACGCTAACGTTAACGGTTCGTTAGAAAACAGGGAGCTTTTGCCACATAACGCTAAACGTTCAATTCCGATAATTGTCTGGTAGGAAGAGATGGGCGAATGGGCGTAGGACAGGTTCTGTACACAAGTTGCCTATTCTGTCTGTCAGCGGTTACCGTTTTGTGTCATTTAGCGTTATGCTGCAAAATCTCCCTAGCAAAGGAGAATGTGTAACTAGTAGCGCGGTTTAACGTTAACGTATGTAGTGTAAATACTCCCCAATGACCAATTATACAATTTATGTACAATTGGTTATATGTATAGTTGAATCAAATGATTTCTTATCGATGTTGAAACCCTACTATTCTCTATAGCAGGGGTGGCCAAGACGTCGACCGCAAGGCACCTGAAGTCGCCCACGAACCGAGTTATGAATAATAAATTTTCTTTTTTTTCGTTATATTCATGGCCTTATAAACGTGTAAAAGTCTAGAAAATATTCTACAGTATTCGATCGCATCTATAGGCGCTCGCAGAGATATTATCAGCCCCCAACGTCTAAAAGTTTGGCCACCCCTGCTCTATAGAAAGGGTTTCTGATAAGGCAACCAATTTTATCAACTGAAAAACATATCAGTCTAGATTTTAGTATGAATACTTACTATTAGAATCTAAAATAATATTGGAGAAGAAATTTCATGTTTCTCTTAAAACAAAAAGGGAAGAAAAATCTAAAATATGGTTAAATTTTTGTGATAAATAATAATCGTTGATTGCTGAATTGATGTGAAATTATAAAATTCTGTTGAAATGATCTCGAAAAAAAAATATATATACATATATACATATACATAATACGTATATACAGAGGAAATATACATATACATATAAAGAAATTAAATATATAAACGAGAAAAAAGTTGTTAAATATTGTCCTAAATGTATAATATATTCCATTATACAGAATGTCCCAATAAGAAATACCATAGTGTTCGTAACGTTCCTGATATCCGCTATACCAGAAAGTTCATACATTAACGATAATGTTAACGCTAAATTCTGTTAGAAAAGGAAAGAAGGAAAGATTTAGCGTTAACATTATTATTAAAGTAAGACCTACGAATACGATAGAACTGTTTAGGAGTAGAAAATTTAAAGTGATTTATACATATAGTAGCAGTGGCGTGCAAAAGATATTTGGGGGCTCGTTTAATACGGAGAGCGCTGGTGCAGTGCACCTACCGCACCCTTATTGATACGGCCCTGGCGTACATTTCACTGGGACATTCTGTATATACCTACAAGACAAAAACACTATACATGTGCGTAGCGTATATTTCTAATAAATGGTAAAAAAATGTGTAGCTAACGCAATAATGTTGTATAGATGAAGAAACGTTTGTTTTAATTTTGTTATTTATGATAGATTTTAAGATTTGATAAACAACATTGGTGCTTCTATTGTTATTATTTTAATTATTTGCCAAAATTCCCCAATTATGTTACATTCCTAAATAATTATAGATAAAGTTGCATGGTATTATTAAAAAAAAAAAACTGCCAAAAATTGTACATTTCTAGAACTTCTATTTACTTTCCTGTTTAATTATTTATTAATTATTTGATTTTATTAAATTTAGTATTAACGACTATATGTGAATTAAATGTTTATGGATTGAAATCCGAACAACAAAACACAAAAGTCTTCCATTTTTGTAAAAAATACAAAAGAGTCGTTATAATAATTAATTATTATTAAAAGAAAACAAAAAAATATCTATGTAGCTCTAAAAATCAATGTATAAAAATTTATAAATAGATTATTTAAATATAATAATAGTTTGCTTAATAGCATCGAAATATTATTGTAAAGAGATTCAATGTACCTAAATTCAAAAAAAAAAACAGAAAAATCAAATAAATAGTGTATATAAGCAAATTGACTTTTTTTTTAATTTGTCCTAATCCGACCAGTTCCAAGAGTTATCCTACAGAGCTTAAGTAACTCGTTTACCAGCAAGATTGTTGGCGGAAGAAGTCATAGATAAAGCAATTAATAAGAAGAAAAAAGGTGACTTTAAATAGTTTAAAAGAAATTTGATGATTTGATGATGAGGGTATTCACATATCCCTGCTATTGCCTTGTATTTGTACGCGTTCGTATAAATACCAGACACTTATATCTATGACTTGTGAACGCCCCCAACTGATAAGAGAAAGGATGCGCACATGTCAGTTGCATTTGTGTTCACAGCTGCTAAAAATACGAAGTTGCCAACATATGCCTCAACGCTACTCTCATATAGATACGAGACCTTGGCTATTTCCCCCATCTACTGGAATCGTGTAAATACCAGGTCTCGTAGAAATACAAGGGCATATGTGAATATCCCTAATATTTCAAAAGAGTTCGTAAAAAAAAGGAATAAAATGACGTTTTTAAAAAAATTTAGAAATTGAAGTCATTGCGAGGTTTATAGGAATTGTAGATTGTTGTAAGATTTTTTTTTAAATAAATTCACAACTAACGATAAGGGTGAGTGTTGAGAATAAGTAATTGGGAATTTATTAAATAGAAGTAGGTTTTGGGGTGTCATTAGCAACATGTACATAACATAGTTTTTATATAACAAATTGTTGATTAAAAAAAAAACACGTTAACATCACGTTGTATTATTAATAAAATAAAAATAAAATCGTGACAGTTCCGGGTATCCATCACTTTTCAATATGAAAAGGCTCCCACAAAATTTCAAAATAAATGGTAATAATTTCAAATTAAAATCTATTAGTTTCTTACGATTAGTTTTAAATAGAATTTATTGATTTTAGTGTATAATATTAATAATATAACTAATATTAATAATACTAACAATAATAAATGTTTCTGCTTGTATTTTATGATGGGTAAAGTTTTTCAAAAGGACAATCTCAAAATTTTTCTAATTTTTTTGAAATACAGTTTGTTTCTGTACAAGAATTGCTTTATGGAATTTACAAAAAATTGTCACTGAAATCGCCAATATTAAGAAGAATTATGAAACACCAAATCGACTTTCTACTTGTCCAATTAACTCCACCATAAAAATTGTAAAATCGTATTTTTCTACCACCGGCATCGTAAGTAGGAGATTATTGACCTGTAATGATTTCACAATGTCATTGTGATTTCATTACAGCCCTATGGCCCCTTCAATTTGGTTTATTTTACTTTCGCCATAGTAGTCTTATTAATTTAGCTGATTTGACAGATACATATACAGTGTAACCTCTTTAATCCGGACAATTAAATGCATGGGGTGTGATCGGATTAGCGATTTGTCCGGATTACTGGATATTGGTAAAAAACTTCATATAAGCTTCCAGTGTAGGTAAAGGGTTAGCACAGATATGCAATAATTATTTTTATTAACCCTAGAGAACTAAACATTCGTCTAACAGACTACCGGCCGCTGCAAGTTTTGAGAATTCAAGATGTGGAGAGCACACTTCTAATATGTGCCAAGAGTGCAAACGCTAATTTTTCCCACTTTTCTATTTTTTAATTGAAATTATTATAATACTTCTCTTCAGTTACGCTAATTTGTTTGAAATAAATAGAGAAAATATAAAAATACTTGTTTTTGTGCATGCAAAAATTCTCGGTGTCCGAATTAACGAGGTGTGTCCGGATTATGGCTCAAAAAAGTGGGTGTCCGGATTATTGGATGTCCGAATTAACGTGTGTCCGGATTAAAGAGGTTACACTGTACTTTATTGCAATACTTATCAAATATCAAAAAATTTTAAAATTTTTAATTATTTTCATTATTTTTCGCCGGTGGTATAGAAGAAATTTTGTATGCACAGCGGGTCGTAAGTGTGTTTTACGGTTTCGAGTGTTTTTGCTATCCTCGGCTACGTCTCGTGTTGCAAACAACCCTCTAGATCAGTGATTCTCAACCACTGTGCCGCGGCACTTTTGTGTGCCGCGAGATTCTTGAAGTGTGCCGCCAAATTTTACGAATGCATACAATGAAAATTATTTTGTATGTTCGTATGCATAGTGTGACTGTTCTCATGCCATTCTTTTAAATTTATATTATTGTTAGTGTGCCGCCAAATTTTTTAATTATCAAAAGTGTACCGTGATCAAAAAATGGTTGAGAACCACTGCTCTAGATCGTAAGAATCTTTTCACACTAACGGCATTTCGCCGTACGGCGAAAGCGCCGTACAAACTTTACATGAATTTAAATGGGACTTTCTACACGGCGAAAACGCCGTACGGCTTTTTCAACCCTTGGTATAGTGAGCTGCATCTTCTAAGGAATATCGACCTTTAAAATCAAATTTGTTTGTGGTAGGGACCAACAAAAGACTACAATTTCTTCAACCATTACAATAGAGAATTACCTACTTGCTTTTAAAAAAAGGTCTCTCTTTTCTAGCATCTGTTTAGGGTTGTGAATTATAATTCTCTATTGTAATGGTTGAAGAAACCGGAGTCTTTTATTGGACCCTACCATAAACTAATTAGACTTTAAACGTCGATATTCGTTAGACGATGAAGCTCACTATACGTAAATAACTATTTTACTTCAACTTACAGGGTGTAAAAGATGAATTTGGCTCGATTCAAAAATTGTTAGGCCAATTTCAATATGGTATTGGTAGGAATTCAAATCATATACAATATTTTGCAATTATTAATGGAGAAATTTATGAGTTTGTGTAGTTTTAGAAATCAATGTATAAAAATTTATAAATGGATTATTTAAATATAATAGTTTGCTTATTAGCATCGAAATATTATTGTAAAGAGATTCAATGTGCCTAAATTAAAAAAAAAATCAAATAAATGGTGTATATAAGCAAATTGACTTTTTTTTGAGTTTGCCCTAATCCGATCAGCTCCAAGGGTTGTCCTACAGATTTTAAATAATTCGTTTAAAATAAAATCTTGCACTGTCATTATATATTGTCCTTTTCAATATTTGCATAAACAACCTGTTTCCCTCGTCTGGTATTTTGAATTTTATTATCGAATCCAACTGATATATAAAACGACAACAAGACCTTGAGTACAGAACAGTCTCAGATATTATACGAGTTAGTTAACAGAGAATTTGTAGTCTTTTTTCAAGAAATAATGACGTGTTTTATAAAATACGAGAAATTCTGTGATTTTCCTATCGAAAATCTACCATACGGTGTATTTTCAACAAAAAAGAATGTAAGTTTTTTGTTAATAATTGAGAAAATTCGGCAATAAGTATGATTGACTGTTGAAGTCAAGTCACTAAAGTCGATCGTCAGCCATCTAGTAGTATTTCAATTAAGTATATTGTACTGATAGTCTAGAAAACTGTAATACTTTTTGAAATACGTGTTAAGTGTAGCTCTTTGTAATGCATCAAATTTGACTCTTTTCTAGCCAAATCATAGAATCGGTGTAGCAATAGGTGATCAAATACTCGATTTAAATGAAATTTCACACTTATTTACCGGTCCTGAGTTGAAAAATCATCAAGACGTCTTCAAACAGGTTTGTATAAATTACTTCCCGAAGAGAAAAAATGATAATTATAGGAGTGTTCGATAGCCAACTCTCAATAGTTTTATGGGTCTTGATAAGAAAGCATGGAAAGAGGCTCGTGAAACCATACAAAGTCTTCTATCCGTTGATAATCCGATTCTCCAAAATGATAACGATTTAAAGTCTAGGTAATTTTCTATATGGCCCATGTTCACCCCTCACTCAAATGGAAGCAAATTGCGTCACTTTTTCTACCAAACGATGCTGGTTTTGAACCATTTGAATTGATTGGGCGCTTATACCTCTAACGTCTATAGGGTACTACTTGTTTTGAGCATTATGAGGGATACGTGGACAACGCTCAAAACAGCTAGGGCCCTCTAAACGTTAGATTAGAAGTATAAGCTCCCTATCAGTTCAAATGATTTAAAACCAGAATCGTTTGGTAGAAAAAGTGACGCAATTTCCCACCACTTGAGTGGGGGGTGATCATGACGTATTCTCACACAAGATGCAAAGACTCAAAATGCATTTTTAGGGCTCTTGTAACACAATTTGATGCTATAATGCACCTACCGGCTGATATAGGTGATTATACTGACTTTTATTCGTCAATTCATCATGCAACCAATGTTGGAATCATGTTTAGAAGTAAAGAGAACGCACTTATGCCCAATTGGTTTGTTGTTTTTTTTCTTTCGGTAAATTCAAGCTCTTTTGATTGATTTCGAGGCTATTTCAGGAAATATTTACCGGTTGGTTACCATGGACGAGCTAGTTCCGTTGTAGTCTCTGGTACACCGATTCGACGCCCTAATGGTCAAACCCTTATAATGGAAGGTTAACCCTCCAAATCGATCAAATAGAGTAGATTTTATTGACTCTTGTTTGATAATTTTTTAGGAGCTCCTCCAGTTTTTGGCAAATGCAAACTAATGGACTTTGAATTAGAGATGGCGTTTTTTGTTGGTGGACGACCAAATGATTTAGGCCAACCAATACGAATTGAGGAAGCACAAGATCATATCTTTGGATTTGTTCTAATGAATGATTGGAGCGGTATTGCTTCTTCTATTTGAAAATATTTTATCTCTTATTTCTCTAAATTATAGCTAGAGATATTCAAAAATGGGAATATGTCCCACTTGGTCCATTCACTGCCAAAAATTTGGGCACGTCCATATCACCATGGGTAGTGACAACATTTGCTTTGGAACCTTTTATGGTTGACAATTATCCACAAGATCCGGAACCATTTCCATATTTAAAACATAACGATCGTTTCAATTTTGATATTAAACTACAAGTTGATATTACACGTAAGTAGTCCAAATTGACTTGACCTGAGCTGACCGATTGTTTCAGTCAGGTCAGGTCAATTTTATTGAAATCAGAGTCAAATTAATGTTTTATCGATTTTTTAGCGAAAGGTATGAAAATGTCAACAACCGTTTGTAGATCAAACTACCAATATCTATACTGGACGGCTAAGCAACAATTAACGCACCATACAATTACTGGATGTAATATACGACCGGGAGATTTGATGGCAAGTGGTACCATCAGTGGTGAGGTTTGTATTTGAATCATTTCCTCTTGAATCAATCAATTTTAGAACCAAATCGTTTTTGTTCCCTAGTCCTCAGATTCATTTGGATCCCTTCTGGAATTATCTTGGAAAGGTACGAAACCGATAACACTACTTGATGGTAGTCAACGTAAATTCCTGCAAGACGGTGATACGGTCACTGTTAAAGGACTGTGTGAAGGGAATGGTTACAATATTGGATTTGGAACATGTGAAGGAACCTTATTACCGGCACTTGATTTATAAAAAAGCAAATATCGAATTGTTCCGATTTAAAATAAAAAGATTTCCCTTCGTTGCTAAGTAGACTATTGATTTATTACACCCAAGATACCTTTACGTGTTATCATCATATCCTTTTTGTCGTACGCTATAAGGTTGGGAATCACGAAGGTAACTATTGAATACAAACATTGATACCACTCAGAGACGGACCGTGCTTTTTGAAGGGCTGGAACTCAAAACAGTTCTGCGGCCCTACTAGAAAAGATACAAACATAGGTACCGATGGTGGTAAAGGCTCGTTATGGATTTTTCTCAAATTCAGGACGCCTGTGTTAACGCGGCCTGGAATTGTCACACCAATTAGAATCCGCCGCTGGCACCACTATTAACTATTTATTGACAATAACATCAAGTGAATGGAGTGTCAAGGTAAAAGTCAAGGCAGTCAGTTAGAAAACATTGTGTAGGTGTGGGTGGATCGTAATAAAAAAACAACAAAAATATGGCAAAATTGGGTGATTCTCAGGAACGTACCGATTTAGTGGCATGGTGGAGTGTACCATTACTGGATGGTGTACATACAGTTGAATTCGAACATGGTACAACTACTGGTAAACGTGTCTTACGTGTTGATGGCAAAGTAATTGCGAACATTACAGTTTCTTTTTGATTTTGCAAAATTATTAATGCCTTAGTTGTTAGGAAATTTTACGTAGAGAATGGATGTTTAAATTGGTCGGTGAGGAACGGTTCACTTTAGGCAAACAGGAGGCAAAATGTGAATTACGTGTGGATCCATTACCGTATTTCGCCTTTTCGTACAGTCTTCTGATCGATGGGAAACCATTGGAAAAGTTCACAGAGAAACAATCACAAACGACACGATCATGGGCTGTTGTATTGAATGGTAAACGGTACAGGATTGTGTTAGGTATTTTTTTAAACCATTTTTTTCATGTAAGGGACTACACCTGTTAGATCGGAAGCGTTGCTTCTTACGGGAGTCTGCAGTTGGAGTTTTTGCCCGACGCGTCCCCTTTTCTTATAAAAACCATAGCTTTCAAAGACGACGTGACGGTCCCGTCGATTCCGTTCCAATCAAATGGGTGTAGTCCCTTGGGGAAATTTTATCGATAAATCTTATCGGTAAATTACAGATAAACAGACACTGGATGTTTGGATCAATGGGCAATTCATTGAAACTGAAAATGTTTTCATTGATAATGGAACAGAGATGAGATTTCAATTTGAAGAATCGGATGGTACAATTAAGGCATCATCTACTGATAAGAAACAAGGTGTTGTCCATCAGTTATTCGTTGGCGGAAAATTAATTGAAGAAGATATCAATTATTTTTGAGATTTATCACTTTTTAACAAGAAAAAATTGGTCTTATACACTTTATTTTGTTGTTTTCAATAATTGTTATCACTGTTGATGTTTTTAATAAATTAAAATGGGGAAAAAAAGTTTATTCCGGTACCGGGAATCGAACCCGAGCCTCCTGGGTGAGAGCCAGGTATCCTAGCCACTAGACCATACCGGAGTACAAAACTATGCTCCTATAACTGTTTCTCAAGGGTAATCTATTTATTTATTTAATAATTATTAATAATTAAGACCGGCTCAATGTCCGATCGAGTTGTGCGACCGCTCAGGGCGCAAAATTTTTAGAGTAACCTGGTTTTTCCATTTTTCGTTTCCAGTACTCGGAATCAGAGAATTGTCTCCGTTTTGGCGGGAGGGCGCGAGTAAATTTTGAAGAGGGCGCCGAAGGTTCTTGAGCCGGCACTGATAATAATACAGCATCAATCACTAATAAGTCAATTTTCAGTAATTGTTTGACCTAATAAAGTACTTTCCCAATAAATAAATGGTACAAGGTAGATGTATTTAATTATAACAACAATCTTGTAAAGAACGTTTTTATTCTTTTTGTTTCTTTTTTACAAACTGTTTTATCTTAAATAAAAGGGTTAAATCATACAAATCAAGCGATACTGCTAGCATTTGATGCAATCCTTGGCCATAAATCGGCACATTCCTTTGCCACAGGTCCTGTAATTGCTGATCCTTTCATTTCCCCTTTATTATTGACAATTACACCAGCATTATCTTCAAAATATATAAAAACACCATCCTTCCTACGGAATGGTTTCCGTTGTCGTATAACAACGGCTGGCATTACTTTTTTCCTTAATTCCGGTTTGCCTTTTTTCACTGTTGCAACAATCATATCACCAGAACCGGCTGCTGGTAAACGATTCAAACGACCACCAACACCTTGTACAGCGATCACGTACAAATTCTTTGCACCTAACAAACAATTATAACCATTATTATTATTCATCAAACATATAAATCTTATGGTTAACACTCGGAATACGTTGCACATACTAGCAGTCAGAAATTGGGACTATTTGCCTCAAGTTCTTCCTCCTTATGGATGGGGGCTAGGATATCGTGGTGGTTTCCCCAATTAAGTTAACAACTAACAATAGTTACAAACCACCGCTTAATGTATAACAATGTATTCCGGCATTTTGCTGATTTTATAAGAAAACTTGCCTGTATTATCAGCACAGTTGATAACAGCCCCAACGGGCAAACCCAGGGAGATCCGGAATTTGGCTCCGGCAGAACCACCACGTCCTGGAATAAATAACACATATTAATACAAAACATACATAACCTCAAAATTGTTTTTTGGTATAAATCGACCATTTTTCAACCATCCTTAAAAATATGGTAAGATTTATAATAAATAAACAATATAAAAGGATATAAACTAAAATTTTGTTCAATAAAATTAAGGATTAAGGACGAATTTACTGATTTTTTAATTAGAATTTTCTAACCTACCTCTCTTCGACATCGCGACTTTGAACAGAAAGAGACAGAGACAATCGACTGTCAAATTACTTTTGTCACATTTTGACAGACATCATTCAAATTTTGGCGGTAAAATAATGTAATATTTTAAAATTAATAATGGAAGCAATTCAAGGCAGGAATAATAATGATAATTGGTAAATTAAAGTCAAAATAATCTGATTTACAGATTTAGTTCAACAAAACAGAGCAAATTTGAGAAATATAATCAACAACAAGAATTATATAAACCTACCCGAGTCCGATATTATGGACAACATATCCATCGATTTTGAAATTATAGGCGATAGTTTTCATGAAAATGATACAGAAAATATTTTAAATGGAAAAAACATTGAAAATATGGATTTATTGGAAAATATTCAACAAGTGGAGGTGTGTTATGAATTCATGAGTTAAATAAATTACTAAAAGAAATAATTTTTTCAGTTTATGTTCTTCGAAGAAGAATTTGATGAAATATCGTCAGGTTTGTCTAATAATTATCAATTATTAGTTAATAAATTATTAATTATTGCTTAAAAATTTGTAATTTGGTTTCTAAATGTTGGCAGCAAAGATTACAGTTGGCAGTTCTGTTTTCCCCCATTTCTGTCAACGCTGTCAAAAATAATACTAAAAGCTGTCAAAATATTTAAATTTTGGCAGTCGCTAGTTATTTAAATTTATTAATTTTTCTCGCAATTAAACAAATTAAATTGCATTAACAACAATTAAAAATGGCATTAATTGATCGTATAGTAGTTGAATTAGGAGGTAAAAATAAAATCTCTAACAGTTGCGTAACATTCAAGTAATCTAACCTCAATGTTTTCAACTTTATTTATTTTCAAATTAGCTCAAGAACCTTGGCCTAAAGATGTGAAACTGTTTCAACCATATGAAATTGAACAAATTCTATTGCCAGATAATGCAAATTGTTTAGCTGTACAAGCATTTTTGAAAATGTGCAATTTAGATTTTCAAGTTGAACCAAGATCGAATGCTGAAGCTATGTCTCCAACTGGAAAAGTTCCATTCATCAAAGCTGGTGCTTTCGTTATATCCGAATTAGAACCGATTGTACAGTTTATCAATCAGAAAGGTATCACACTAACTGATAAACTGGATAATGAAATGAAATCTGATATGAGAGCGTACATGTCATTAGTCCACAATGTATTGGAAGTAGCTGAGGTAATTGTAATCTTAAATTCCATACAGTTTTTGCTCTAAAATGATTGATTGTTGTTGTAGTTATATGTCTGTTGGTGTGATAAAGAAACGTATAATGAAATAACTAGTGTACGACATGGTTCTGTATATCCATGGCCATTAAATCATATCCAGAATCGTTCAAAACGTGGTGCTGTTATCAAGAAGCTAAAAGTATTGGGATGGTATCAGAAATCATTGAATGAAGTCTTCCAAGAAGTCGATAATTGTTGTCAAGCATTAGCTGATCGTCTAGAGGGTAAAGATTATTTTTTCGGTGATAAACCAACTGAATTGGATGCATTAGTTTTTGGTCATCTTTTTACAATTCTAACAACACCATTACCAAATAATCATATTGCAAATA
This sequence comes from Iselma pallidipennis, assembly GCA_037464855.1. Lineage (NCBI taxonomy): Eukaryota > Metazoa > Arthropoda > Insecta > Coleoptera > Meloidae > Iselma > Iselma pallidipennis. Next base: position 97,145 of record JAZBHA010000123.1, on the reverse strand, counting down.
CTGTACGTAATTATCCAACATTAATTAATTTAGTTAAACGTATTGAAGGGGACTATTTTAAAAGGGATACAAAACAAAGTTGAAACAACCAAGTTTTTTTTTATTTAGATATTTATTTGATTTCTTTAAAAATATAATAAGAAAATTATAAGCACCTGAAATTAATAGTTTTAACAGCTTAGTTTTTCATTGATACATAATTTTTTTTAAACAATGGTTGAGAACCAGAACAGCATTTTATTGTAATATTTACAAAAAAATTGAATTAATGCTGTTGTGATTCAGAACCAAATACAATACAAACAAGCATTACTAGCAATGTTTGTATGTTTGTTTTCAAATTAAATTCGATGGTATCACCATCAAAATTGTTTTAATATAAATAGCCCTTCACCTGATCCCTTGTTACATTTGTAAATATCACGATTATAGTCAGTTGATGATATTAGGAAGAGATTTATCCAAAAAAACAAAAACTTTGGCTCCAAGAACCTCGAGGTAAATTGAATTTCTTTTTAGATAACAGTAAATATTAGGCAAGTTTTTTTTTTCAAAATAAAAATGAACATGGCAATTGAAGATACACCATTAATAATTGTTCGATTTTGAGAGAAAAAAAGAAGAAAAGTTAAAACTATATGAGCACTGAGCCGTGAATGGCACCTAACTAAATTCCAATCAGTATGGCAGAATTGACTTGTGTTTTTTATTTTTTAACTACTATGACTGTAGGCAGTATTTGTGTAAGGTCCACTATAGATGGAACTGCCTGGATTTGATGATGTTTTCTTTGAACGTCTCCGTGCTAATAGACAAATAATTGCAAATATCACACACAACATTAGAATTAAACCAGCTATGCAAATGCCGATGGCGAAACTTTTCTGTGAGATGCAAATACTGTCTTCTGGTGTCTGTAAAGAAAGCAGAAACAAAAAATCAAGTATTAGTTAACATATTATCAGTTTGAGTTTCCTTTCAATTGACTAAAAATTCATCAAAGTGAAAGTGCAAACAATCAAAATATCTACAATATATTCAATAATATGGCTGTAACTTGTAACATTCACTTGTACGGATATCATGTTTCCTTTTCCGTTCATTTCTTTCAAGAGAAACATTGTCGTGTAATGAATCAGACAAGTATCCCATGAATGAAGAATTATCATCGAAAAAGACAACACGTTTTGAGGATATTTATATTGTAATTATCAGTACAGATTTATTAAAGAAGTGTGACAGTCACGGTGGTACGTGACAGGTAATAAATTCGATACAGAATCACACACAATAGATTCGATCAAGTTACGACCGAAAATGGTAAAATTCCCGTTAGGCAAAATTTATATATTATGTTTATACTTTAATGTATATGTGTGTGTGTGTGTGTGTTTCGATTACAATTGGGCTTGGAGAAGCTTGCGGGCAAATTTTATATAATAAACAAATTACCTTCTCGCTATAGACGGAGTCTTCTTCTTGGCCGGCTTTAGCGAGGTCGTTGGCCTCGTTCACGTAAAGTCCACTATATACTTCAATTGTGGCTGGGGTGCCTTCATTGTTATCAGCTTGACGGCGCGATCTACCTCCGCCCCCACATTTTGGTGGCTATAAGAATATAGGACAAAAAAATTGATGTATATTAGTCATTCTAAACGGATGTCAGGTTGTAGTATGTGTGTGTTGTCAAGTAAATCACGTAATGAGGTGTTTCTATTTTTGTCTTGGTAGAGTAACTATGGATGCATTGGACCCTGACGCCCTCCTGCTTGACCTTGGGTGCAACGGCCACCTGCACCTACACCCAACAATCTAAGCAAATAGCAACTTTGACCAAACCAACCGGTTTTCGTTTTGAGTCTAAAGGAATTCATAAAAATCAATATAATACTTACCGAAATATCACATCCACCATCAGCTTTTAAGCACAATTTTACATTACATTGATAATAAACAGAAGCTGTATAGGGGAATTTATGTGCTTGAAAATGAACGGAAGCCTTCGTTTTATCGTACGAATATTCAAATTGACCCATAATTTCTGAATCTAATGGACAACCATCATCATCGATCAAATTCTGTTCACCCCAACCCAATCCATCACGGACAAGACAATCAGTTACCCAAATACCATAAGTTTCTTGTTCATCTAGAGAAATCGTCAATGTTAGAGGATCACCGATTTTCACATTTTCGGCAATTTCTTTCTTTGCCGGATCACCAGTGAATACTTTCATATTACAACCAGGCATTGGAGCTAAAGCTGTTACAGGATCAGCTGACATCAAACTAAAACACCCAATAATTCATCCTGTTGGTTTTGCCAATTGGAATAAATTTCTAGACTTACTCGACTTTCAGAGAATCATTAGTGATGGTATTGTTTCTTGTGTTATATCGACATCTGATATGGAAACCTTTACCTTGATTCGTTACCAGTTTCAAATGGGGTTGGACCACGATTGTATTGAAATACTCAATACCACCATCATCCTAATGGGAGCATAAACAAAAATAATAATCAGTAGGATCCAGAAAACTATTGGTTGGAATACCCGAAGGCACAACAGGCAAGCAACTTTATAGAAGGTCCTTGCACGGTGGCTTTCGAAACATATTCTGTCACTAAACAGAGCTGATTTAAGAAAAGTGGTAGGAATCCTAACGGGGCACTGCCACTTAAACAAGCACCTCACAATTTTGGGCGTCAGAGATGATCCCACATTTAGGTAGTGCTCAGGGGACGATGAGACGGCAGCTCACGTGCTGTGCGAGTGCCCTACTCTTTCTGTACTGAGGCACCGCTGGTTCGGGGTGCCATTCATCGAACCTCAGGAGGTACAGAGGCTATCCACTGAAGACGTTCTGGGCTCAATCAAAGGCTCAGGAGTGTAGGGAACTCTGAAAATCGGGGTTTACAATGGACCACTGGAGTCTAAGTATAATTGGGGTTGGGGAGACCCGGCCCCGCTTAAATATCCAGAATCATCGTCTACTGTGTAGGCATGAGCGTCCACTGAGGAGACAACCATTCACGAAGACTTGCTGACAGAATACCGTTTAACTGTCAACATCGTCCTCGTTAACGAAGACTTTACATTGAGTGGCACCGAATAATTAATAGGAACGATGTAAACAATCTATTTATAGAATATAGGTAATTTTTTTTCGAAAAAACGTGATATCATGCAAGAATTAACCTCAAGGTGATTTAAAGTTTTTACGATACATGCGATCATCTTCCCACCAATTTTTCTTTATCTTTTTTTTGTTGTTTTGTTTAAAATAGCATCTTAAGTACAGTTATCAATAATCATTACTGTCATTATCAAGTTATAAGGTAGTGATTTTTCTTTTTTTTTAGTAAATTTTGAATTATAATAAGTGAATGTAATTAGAAGGAAATTGCGTCAATTTAGTGTTCTCTTGTCTGATCAACTCCACTTAGAGCGAAACCAATAAGAGAAAGTAAATCAATTTTACGTGTAATATTTACAAAGTGATACAAGAAACAATTGTGTATATCTAACAATTGATAGCTTTTGGGCATATATTGAGAAGTTTTTGTATATTTATTTTAATCTTATGATCTTATGGATGGGAAATTTGCAAAATTTGTGGGCGTTGTAACTGTAAAATTATCGACAAACAAAAAAGACAGTTTCGCCTACAGTTTTTTTTTTAATTTTGGGTGGTTTGAAAAGATAGAAAAATCAAAAATGGAAACTTGATGTTTGTAAAAAATTTCAATTATAATCGGTAGTGGTAAATGATAATAAACAATTAATACAACTTTCAGTCGTGAAGGTCGTATTGTTACGTGGGTCGCCCCCTTTAAAGGCCACACGTCTGTTGTGAATTGACTCAATTTTTTTTTCTTTAAACAAAATTTCTAGCACCAAAAACTGTTAAGAGACAGAGAAATCATTGGGGAAACCTTGATTTTGTAATCGAATTTATGAAGAAATGGCATCAATTAATAATAAAGGTACAGGATTTAGTCCTGCCTACATATGCATATAGTTTGCATATTATCATTTTCAAGGAAGCCTCACCTTTCCATTTGTCATTTGTCGTTTAACTAATTTCGAACTATAACAATAGAGATTTTAATTTATGAATATAATGTCATAATCTGTGGTAATTTTCTTAGTAGACTTTCACCAGTGGTCATTCAGGGTATTATATATAGTTTGGTTGTGGTTTATAAAACGGTGATTTTGTCCACTTTTGACCTTTCAACGTGATAATAATAATGTGGGAGAGACATTTCAAACAAAATCCAAAATCATTCGAGGATAATAAAACGAAACACTAGACCGGTTTTGCAGCTTGTTGTTGTTATAGCAAGATCTTGCTATAAGGATATAGAAAAAGAAAAAAAAAACGAACACCAACAACAACAACTGATAATATTGACGAAGAACAAGGAGACGTAGTAGGAAAAAAATCGAATACCACACAACTAGTGATCTTTAAAGAAACAACATTTTGAAGTCTTCAAAAAAAAAAGGAAAAAACTCAACGTTGTCCTCAATTCATTTTCACAATTTACGTAACTTTCTCCATATTGATATGTACGGTTTTACTTTTTAATTATATAAGGCTGATGAGTGGCTCAACCATATGGTTAATTGAAATCGAAACAGAAGTTCCAAATTTGTTGATCTGTTGTTACTGTTTTGTTGTACCTATGTGGATGATGAAGCAATAGTTGTGTTATAAACAATTTTCTTCAAGGTTCTGTCCTCTTTTTTTCCAATACAGACACCATATACGTATATCATGCATTAAAAATGATTTTTTTTTAAATTGTGGATCATTTCAAAAAATTGCCGTCCGTTATTTGTATGGTAACGGGAGGGACAAGAAGGATTAAATGATGCACGATATGTATTTATTACAACTTCTCGTTATTTCCACTTAATTGGCAATTATACAAGTAAACTAATCAGTTCAAATAGTGAGGCAAAAAAAAAACCTTTTACTACGCTAAATTACATCGTATAACGATTACTGGATTACTGGACATAGGTACTAACGTAGTTCCGTTATATTCTTAATTATACAAATTTGCAACCGCCTTCTAGGAACGCGCCAAAAGAAAACTTGACTTGATTTTATATGAGATAATCATCAAAAACTCATTAAAAGCTCTTTCAAATTTCGGCACTTACCAATTCTGTACTCATCGTGTTACATCCACGTAATGGTAGAGTGTATTGTACTGGTGCTGGTCTTTGAACCCATTCACCCATACAAGAACTATTTTTCGATAATCCTCTTGGATAGATCATACCATTGAATCGGCCTGATCTTGTATTGATATTGACAATAATTTCGTCACTATTACAATCAACACGAACATCCGATGCTATTTCCGGTGATGTATCTACAATGAAAAAAAAAAGTAAAAATTGAAGTAAAAAGAACAGTTAAATTGTTAGAATTATCCATCGTTATGTATGCTGATAATGTCTTGTTAATGTACAACACAACAAGTAAAAAGAATTATATATACTTCCTTCGATTGTTTTCTCATTAGAATGGTATTGTGTGTGTCGATTAGATAACAGGAATTACGAATTTTCCAACAATGTTGTCCAATATTTACGAAAAACAGCAAAAAAGAAAATTGATTTCATTAAAGTTCAGTTGTTCCTGATCCGCATGATTTCATTAAAAAAAAAAAAACGGTGTAAATTATTTAGTCCTTTAACAGTGATGTAACTTTTTGTTGGGGTTACAATTTAGCCTAGTTATGAATCTGTGAAATAATTGGCCGTGAAAAGCTGATTTCCGCTATCTTAGAAATTAAGAAATTTTTCTTAAACACCAAGAAATATTGTTTGTTTATAAAAAAAAAGTGAAAATTCCAATTGTCGACGGAACTCTCTAAACAAACCATGTCTTTTCATAAACTATATAATTTAATATTTTTGTCTAGTTGACCCCAATTTTCCGTTCATTTTCTTCACGAATAGATTTACAATTTTGATGTTGTATAGTTGTGAAATATTTCAGTTACTGCATTAGCATAGATTTGTTCATATTGGAGGAAAAATGTTATACAATTTAATATACAGTAGGATTCACACGCAACTCTTCATCTTCATCTTTATCTTGGCAGTTAAAATCAATTCAAACCAAATCCTCATCTTTATCTTCATCTTCTCCCCACCCATTTACAGCTGACAAACTCGGCCAATAGTAGATAAGTTCACATAGTAAAGGACAGCGATATGAACTTGCGATAGGAACAAGGATAGATATATGATTTAAATGTCCCGCTAAGCTTGCTGGGCGGAGCAAGCAAATCTTTAAAGAGTGAGAACGCTTGAATTGAAATTTCCTTATGGATATCCATAAAGAGTGAGAAGAAGATAAAGATGTAGAGTTGCGTTTGAAGCCAACTGATTGGGTGTTCGTACAACAGAAACCCAAGTCTAAACACCCCGTTAAATATTTGATGCCCTTTTAAATCTTGAGAGCCAATCGTACAACCGAGCAAAAGTGCGGATTATCGGTTTTTATTGGTGCAAATAAAGGTTTCACTGTATATTACGTATAATTATTTGCCATAAACTTAACTGTAAATTAATATTATAATTTATACAAATAAACAGAGAGGTCATAAAAATTAATAATTATAATTTACAGTCGATCAAATGGTTCACATAAACCGTAGATAGATGGGAAAATAATAAAACATCTAAAACACAAACGAACAAATGGAGATATTTATTGATTCTATGCGTTATCATTATTGGTATAGCTTCATTGTTCGAATACCTAAATAAATAAAAATTATCAACCCATCCACTAAGGTACCCTACAAGAATACGTAGAATCGAAATCTGATAACTCTTTATTGATACCATTACCGTTTCTGAGGTCTGAGTGTGACATACCAAGCAAAACCAATAGCGGCGTCCTTTTAAAAGGGACCAGTAAAGATATTTTATGCAAATATTTGAGGAAAGACGAGGTAAAACACCAAAAAATTGACTAATATTAGAAAATACGTGTTGCACAATTGACACCAATGGTTGCGCATCATACCGTAAGCAAATAGGGCTACAACCTAAAAGGGGCCACAGGCAACTCGAAAAAGTTTTTCTGATTGTTACTCATATTTGGCTGAGGCCTCGATTTTTAAAAGAGCCCTCCAAAGAAGGCGTTAGTGCGTTTTTCAGGTTTATTTTGCCTCGAGGTGCATGTGATAAAAATCATGAATCTTGTAAATTCGATATTTTATCAAGTATTCAAGTAATATTAAGACGACTTTGTACTCCAGGTACTCGAAGAACTCTGTCAGTGCTACATTTGTCAATTTTCTACGGGGAAGTGGATAATTAAGCACCCAGGACCAAGGAATAGAACATTATAGTCAGATGATCGGTTCCAGGTAAGTCAAAAAGAATTTATTTAAGCATGTACACCTGAAATCGCGGGGTACCACTTTAATTAGCCAAATTAACGGAGAATTATGCAGCAACTATGTAGAAAATCTACATGACTTCTTAATTTTTTGTTGCTGAAAATAGGCGGAACTCAAAATGTATAAGATACTATTATGTGAAGATAAATAATGATTCTTACTTGGAAAAGAACGAAAATGTTACCATAATTACGGTTACTTTTCCCGAACCATGGAACCAGAAAAATAGCAGAATTTAAAACACACACCAAAAAAAAAAATGTTGAAAATTTAAGACTTGACTCACAGATATGTGGGCTTTGAATTTCCTAATAATTTATTCATTTTACAAAATACATATACGGTAAATTTTTATAAAAAAATATGTACGTATTCCATGAAATTACAACTTTATTCCGTATTCTTTAAATAATGATAATGGTGTTCAAAGAGCGCGACAAAGGTCAACTTATTATTATTATTATTATTGTTATAAACAATAGGTTTAAGTAAATTGATGATGATGAGTAGTCGGGGTTTTGTTTTTTTTCTTGAAATTATTACACAAAACCTCCGTTTCTCGAGGCCTTTTTAGGAAGAATACAACAACAATCAACCTGCTGTATACTATGTCCTTATAGACTCCAAAAGTCATTATCTTCACCACATAGATCTCATCCGAATAGTAATTGACCGTGGTAAACCATTCTTTTCTGTTATGTTGGAACGTTTAATTTATAAAAGATGCCGCGAAATATTTATCTAATATATATACAGGCTAGGGTTTTTTTTATCACGTTTACTAATCGAAAATTTAATCTAATTTAATATGTTATACCTATTGGGTAAACCCGATAGTAGCGATTAGACCAAGGGTGTCAAACTCGCATGCGGCCCTCCAAAGCCGATAATGCGGCCCGCGACCCGAAGGTTGAAGTTGACTTTATTAAAATAATATAATGGAATTTTAAAAAATACAAAATACATTTTCTAAGCATTGCAAATTCTTTTGGGAGACCTCTTTGTCTGCGGCCCGCAGACTCTGTAAAATCGTACTTTTTGGCCCGTGCCCATATATGAGTTTGACACCCTTGGATTAGACGATAAGTAATTAATAAATTATATATACTTACTAGTTGTTGCGGGAATATTTGCTGCATGACTGTTAACGGACGTACAGATCTGCAACAAAAATTTAACATATAATTATATTATCGGATTGGAATACATTGCAATGAAAGTTAATGTATTATTAAAGCGCATTAAGATGAATAAATTAAAATATAATAGTTTCAAGGAGAAACCATCAGTTGTTGTTGTGTTTTTTACTGTAGAGAGGAAGAAAAGATTTACTTTCTTTTCCATTTGAAGAAATACATGTTTTACATCACTAGCGTATCTAAAAGTATTTCAAGGGCTATTCATCTTTTTTTCTCTCGTAATTTTTTCCGAAAAATTGCAATAACCATCTGTTTATTATATTGTGATCTTTTTTAATAACATATGTTCATTAGTTATGTATTTATTCATTCATTTTTGAATTTTCGTTCTAACAAAAATATTTATATTATTTTGTTGATCGGAAATTTTGTCCAATTTGAATAGTTTTTATTGATAAACAATCTAAAATTTGGAGGTTTCTTCAACTTCTCGCGAATATCTTTCCTACGAATTTTTATGTATTTTAACTGTTATTTGTCTGTTAACCGTTTGATGCCCACTACTGTAGCCGTTTTTAGCGATATTTTTTGCATAAAATCGTGTAATTTACAAAATTTCGCTATTTTGAAAGAAGTTTTCCAATGTTTAATAAACAATTTTCTTTCTTTTGAAACCTTCAGTACGAAAAAAAAATTGTAATCTATGGGATTTTTTTAAACCAAAAACGGTATTCTTATCTAACTTTTCTGCTTCAGTAAGAACATACATCCGTTGCGATAAAAAACTAATTTAAGGTGCCTACAGAAGATTTACGTTTAATTGTTTAAGGTGTAAAGGTAGAGGGAGATTTTTCTCTTTGAACTTATATTCTTCTGTTTCTCTCTAAAAATAGGAACGAAACAAAGTCGTCATCTCTCTTTCCTTCCTATTTGTTAGGAGAGACAGGAGATAAAAACTAGGGAAGAAAAATCTCTTCTATCACTACACCCTTATTTTCCGGTTTCAAATTTGAGTGTTCTTTTTAATTATAGTCTTTCCCATTTAAATTTAAAGTCACGTGACTAATGAGCGAACTAATAATTGTCTTCAAGACTGGAAGCAACCTTAACAAAGTGTTTTTTGTCTTTATTTCCGGAAGTTTTGCGGAGTCCAGTGCAAAAGTCTTTCGCGGCTTTAGAAAAAACGCATTCAGTTTGTAAATAATTATAAGGAGATCTCTTATAAATATATTTATTCGTGAGACCCTGGACAATTGTAAAGTCACCCCCTGAGCCGGTACTAGATGGGAAAATGCCGAAATATTAATGTGGGACTGATCTTGATGTGGGCAGTGGCAGATTTACGCACAGGTGGTGGAGGCGGCCGCCTCGGGCCTCGGAAGACATTGGCCCCCCTACATGACAATAAATACTTGTATTTTGCATATTGTTCCCAAAAATCTGTAACGCCTGGGACCCCAAAACACTAACGCTTCGGGCCTCTACTGGATGTGGGCCTTATTGTGCATGTTAAGAGTAACAAATGTCAATATTTAACTTTCGACATTCTTCAAAACGTTACAATAAAACGTAATAATAATACGGTAAGCAAAACAGGGTGGCGCCAACATATGAGGATTGTCGAAAAACAAGATAACGCAAAAAATTTAAAAACCCTTTCTAACGATAAGACAAGTAGGGAGTAGGTAGCCAAATGGAGTCTTGCAGGTGGGTGCTAAATACCCTTGCGCCATTCCTGTCTAAAAGCAACACTTATAACAAAAGAACATTTTTTTTTTGGTTGATTTTCTTGCAAACAATGAATTTTTGGCGGATCTAATCCATACGTTTTACTAAACAATAGGTTTACATGTCTTTACCTTTTTTCAGCTTCTTTGATTTTACAATAACATTTTTGACGAAATAATAATAATGAAACCAAAACATGTTTCGTTGGAAAATAATCAAGATATTAACATATTTCTACCTATTATTACAATACGTATACGTACCTATATATGATTTTCAACCAAAAACAACCTTGGAATTGTGTTAAAAGACTTTAAAAATGACGTAATTTACTTGCTTTTACTCTTATGTTAGGTATACCTACTAGGTATATAAAACTGTTACTACAATAGTGTTTCTAATTTAAAGTCTATATTTATGTGTCATAAATTTAACTTTATCTTGTCTTTCTATTTGAATAAAAACTCTTAAATATTGGCAAATAATAATAAGTTAACAATAATGATGAATAATTGATATTACAAACTTACCACAATGAAGAAAATCGAATAAAATTGTATTGGGGCGACGTGGCCGATCGTTTGTCTTGTATTCTGAAAGAAATAGAAAGTGGCCATTTATTATATTATTATTAATTTTTTCCCTCTAAAAATACTATTAATTAAAAACAGATTGTTTGTTCTTCATGAGAACAATTAAAACAAAATAACAATTAATTAAACCAAAGCTTCCGGATATTGTTAACATATTTTTTTATTTGAATATATGTATCTCTAATAAATGAATCCAACAAGGCCATCAAGATGAAGTTGGTAGAAGACCTTGTCACTGTTACAAAGATGTTTTTAAGTCATCAATTAATCGAAAAAAAAAACACAACATTCATGGATAATATAAAGTAAATAACAGACTAATTATTCAATTAATTAATTATTTAATTACGTAAAACTATTAATTAAATAGTAAATTGAAATTTTGTTGGGTGGCCTTTAAAAATCCGGGTGGTTTCTAGCTTGATGCACCGTTGAAATCACCGAGAATCTTATCAGAAACGATGTGACTTACCTTCATATCGGAATATTTCTAAAAATAAAACAAATATCACAGTAATTAATTTAATAATAATTGTTGGATTAATTGTATTCGAGTCTTAATTATTTAATTATTATTAGATTTTCACCTGTTCATGTTTTTTTTAAACTCTTTCTCACGTAATCAGTGAAAAAGATATTATTTATATGCACAGGAAAAACTTAACTAATTTACTATTTCAATCGATTAATTGCATATTTATTATTATTATTATTAATTATTTTCATGTGATTCATTGTTTTTTCTTGTTACAAAACGAAATTCGATTATAATAATGTAGGTATATACGAAACACACCGCCGCCCGTTTTAAGTCTTGAATCAAACTGAACCGAGTATATGTGACTTAAGTCACTTGATCGCCAATTGGCTTATAGAAAGCAAAAGCGGTTTATATGGAGGCGTAAACTTACGATCCTTTACGGTGATATAAGTCGGAGGCGAATTATTTACTCTGTTGGAATTTGGAATCTATCAGGTATACGTGGTAGAGAATCTAGAAATTCGCAAAAAATTCTTTAATAGAAACAAAAATAGTACAACAAAATATCACAATATGTATTTTTTTAACGTGATGCTTTAAAACGAGCATTTTTTTAAATAAATAATTAGTATTACAAAATGAAAATTATTATTTAGGTAAAACTGAAACGGCTAATTGTTCAACAGAACCAACAACTTTAATTAAAACAGGTTTTGTTATTAATCGTTGTGGTTTTATTGGAATTGTTGGATTCTTCTTGCAATTGTCAGGTTTTTGCAATTTTATATTTGCATTTAGAATTGTTTCAATTTCGTTTACTAGAAATAAAAAAAAGCAGGATTAATTGAAATCAAATAATTAAAGCAATACACAGAGCCGGACTGGAATGATTGGCCCCGGTTGAAACTCGACTAACGGCCTTCGCACACCACGTCGGAAATGTCCGTCACGTCCAAAATTAAAAGCAATCCGAAGTATTCTAAAGAACGTCTCCGTCTTCGCCATCGTGACAATTCTTTTGAGCAAGTCATCACCCTATTCTTCTTCTTAGTCTTCTCCCCACCCATTTACAGTTGACAAACTCAGCCAATAGTTGATAAGCATGGATGATAGAGATAGAAATGCGGATAGATATATGTATGCGGTTAAATATGCCGCTTAGAGTCTTGTGAGTGGAGCCAGCTGCCAAGTCCGTACGGACGTCCACCACCGAAAAAGTCATCAAGGGAAGATGCCACTGGAGATGACGAAGACGGAGACGTTCTTTAGAATTCGTCGGATTGGATCTTATGAGTGTCTCGAATTGGTCCGACTCGCCTCAATTCGACCTTGCCATAAGAACCAATGCTTTTAATTGTGGACGTGACTAACGTGTCGGACGTTTCCGACGTGGTGTGCGGAGGCCGTAATACTACAACTCGAAAGTTTTCCTCTAGCCACATTGTCCATCCAGTCCGGTCCTGTCGCTACAATAAACAACTTACATAAACTTGCATCTTTGATTGTACTATTTTGTCTCGTTTTAGTTAGAAGATCTTTTAGTGCAGCAAATTTATGTTTAAAAATTTGATTTTCCATTGATAGATTTGCATTATCTTGTTTGTATCGTTTTAGATCATTTTCCATTTTACTTTGTTTTTGTTGTTTCCTTTGACGACAACGTAATTGTGCTGCACGATTCATTTCACGTAATTTCTCTTTATTCGAATCATTTGAATTATTCTTATCGATATCTTTTCTCGTATTTCTTTGATGATTTGATTCAACAACAACAGTTGGTTGTAGTCTTTCTAATGGTATTGGTGTTATTATTACAGGACTAGTATTTGATTTGCCTTTATTTTTAATCGCCTCTTTAATTCGGTCTTTTAATTGTGATGGAATGTTCCTTGATTTATTCTCAATTTCATTATCTGAACCGGATGTATTTACTGTTAAATCATAGATTTGTTCATCGTCATCATTATTATTGGTGTTATTATCATTATCTAATTGTTGTATTGTTGGTGTGTTAACATAACAGAACTCAACTGTATGATTGTCATTTGATTGATTTGTAAATTTCTCTGTTGTATTTGTTGTTGTTGGTGTTGTATCAACTGGTGGGAATATATGGGGTGTATGTAATGTATCATCATTATTTTGTTCTGGTACATGTAATGTACCAGTTCTAGCTGATTCTACAGCTTTTTTGAATGTCTCATCGAATGGATTCACATTTTGTAAATCCTGAAATAGACCGACTTCTTCACAGTTTCGTATAAATCGTGTTGGTGTTGGTGTTTGATCAGCTACAATTCAATCAATTAATTTACAATTAATTCAATTAATTAAAAAAACTAACCGATTTCTGAATTCTTATTAGCTAAACCTAAATTTAATATCATATCGTGTTTCTTTTGATGCCAATTTAAATGATCCTCATTTGTAAATGCCATTTCACAACCATCAATTCCACAAGCAAACGGTTTCTGTCCACTATCCATATTTAATTGAATAAATATAATTAATTCAAGAAGAAGAAAAACATTTAAAATAATCGCATAACTTATCCAACAATTAGGTTAGATAATTTGACAATGAATTGACATTGATTTTATTTTGTTGTAGAGTTGGCAATAAAAATCACCAAAACTAATTAGAATTTATTAGAACTATTGACATTGGGGAAATAGATTTATAAAGTTGGTATTTAATCGTCAAAAAGTTAGGTTATATTCTAGATAATTTAATTTATTATCAAAAAAATGCATTTAATTTAATTTGAATTAAATTAAAACTTGACGATATGTATATAACGAATGTGCAACGTGTTAAACGATTATATAAAACAATTTTAAAATTACATCGTGGTCTACCACCGGCATTGAATGAATTAGGTACGAAATATGTTCGTGATGAGTTTAAAAGGCACAAGAAATGTAATGATAAGGAAGCAGAGATTTTTATCAATGAATGGAGTGTATATATATCCAGAAATATTAATTATTTGTTCAAATAATTGATTTGTTTAATTATTGTAGGCGTACACATTGTCTCTAGCTGAACAATTAGGTTTGAGAGGACCCCAAAGTGGAACCCAGGAGTTAGGTACAGCATTATCAGAAACTGATTTAAGACATTTTCGTGATGAACAGATCTATCAATTATACGAATTATTAGAAACTATAAAGGAACCACAGGATAACCGATAGACTCGAAAGATTTCTAGTGCAGCTATTTATTTATTTAATAAAATTTAATTAAAATAGTTATCTATACAAAAAATGTGAATTTGCAATAATAAAATTAGTTTAGGCCACAAATTGATATGTTAATTTAATGATAATATTCACCGCCACATTTACTACATTTAATTTTCGGTGATGGTGTTCTACTATGTGCACTTCTACGTTCTTTACGCTCTTCCCGTTCCTTGTAAATACAGATTTCTTTCGTAATCCATGTAAAGAAATAATCAATCAATGATTTCAAACCTTGTTCATTTAATGTTGTTCCAATAAAATATGCTTTACTGACAAATAGAAAAATCTCTAAAGCTCTTTTACCAGATTCTCGTGCAAATTCTCCAAAAATCGGCTTGTTATATTCATCATTCCCAGTTGTTTGCCAAAGTTGATATTCTTCTTCCATTTTATCGACTAATCCTTGAAAATATTCAGTTACCATTGAGAATAATTTGAAATATTGTTGATGATTTGGAAAGATTTTATCCAATATATTTATATAATTTGGATAATCTCGTGTTAAATGTTCAACAACCATTACAACAGCATTTACAATTTTATCTTTCACATCTTCCGGTGATCCAAAAAACATCTTTGCAACATTCAATGCTAGTAGTGTTAGATCTTGTCTTGATAGATTTGGAAAAACTTCGTTTATTTGAAATTTAATATTATTCACTTGATTAATTGGTGGTGATTCATAATTTGTTGAACCGCCGGCTTGTTTTAAAAATGTTACCCGTTGTGTTTTATCCATCAATGTAAACTTGTCCATATCAACTGGAGAACCATTTAAAAGAATTTCTCCATTTATAGCTGAAAATTTGATATCAAATTCTTTCGTGTCCTTATTGGCACGTGTTAATGCAGCTAAGACTTCATCACGATTCTTGATATTACGAATTGTTTGTATCACTTCAGCACGACCTTTCTGTACATTATCACCGTTTTGGCTGATTGATTCTTTTAATAATTTGTTGAAAGTTTTCCTAAAAATCAATTATATCAAAAACAATAAAAATTGACATTCTTTTCCATATAAACTTATCAAATATACCTATGACGATTGCTGCGTAATGAATCTTGAATATCACGTAAAGCATTTGCTTGTGATTCTTCAATGATCATATTAGCAGTCCGGAAACTATATACTGCATGTCCGAAGAATAGAATCGATGAACCTAATTGGACCATCGTTAATAATGACGGTTTCCTATTCTCTGACAACCATTGATGGACAACATCATAACCGGAATTTAAGATACTAGCACCACTTGCTGTAAGATTAACTACATTGATTGCATTCACAGCAGCTGAAGCACCCTATTAAATCAATTGAAAAATAAATAAAATTTATTTAAATAATCATGAATTATATACTTTTCCAATCTGAAAACCTTGTATAGCCAATTGACTAACAACCATATTAGCACCAACACCCACAAAACCCAAAGATCCAGCTAGAATATTGATATAAGCACCACGAGCTTCAGAATTGGCGAAACTCAAACTCTAAAATATACATAATTATTAGTTGATAATTGTTTATTAAAATAATAAATGAATTACTTCTTTATGTCGACGTCGATCAGCTAATGAATAAGCACTACGTCCTAATGAATAAATACCAGCAGCTAATCCAGTAGCTCCAGCAGCTATTAATACAACTGGTGCTA